>JARVJN010000835.1:17145214-17162714 GCA_031763805.1 Argolebias nigripinnis | reverse complement strand
ATGTTTTCTCTGCAGGGAAGACGTTGAAAACAGAAACTTAGCTTGGTTTGTTGAAGCTACTGATTCAGCAGCTTTTTTTTGTGTGTGCAAAAGAACAACTTTTGATTTAAAGTGACTGAAGATTTCAAACATTTTCTGTGAAAGTAGTCTGAAGGACTGAACAGCTGCTAAAGTATGCTCAAATCTGCAGAATGACTGCTGAAGTCTGCTGAACAACTGTTCAAATACATTATGCTGAACGACTGCTGAAATCAGCTAAATGACTGCTGAAGTCTGCTGAATGACTGCTCAAATCTGCGGAACAATTTCTGAATCTGCTGAACAACTGCTGACATCTGCTAAACAACTGCTCAAATCTTCAGAATTGTCGAAATTTGCCGAACGACAGCTGAAATCTGCTAACTATTGCTCAAGTCTGCTGAACATCTGCTGAAATCTGCTGAACGACACCTCAAATCTGCTGAATGACTGGCAACTTCTGCTGAACAACTGCTGAAATCTGCTTAACGATAGCTGAAATCTGCTAACCAGCAGGAATCTGCTGAAAACTGATCAAATCTGCTGAACGACTGCTGAAGTCTGCTGGTCTGCTGAATGAATGCTCAAATCTGCTGAATGATTGATAATAGCTGCTGAACTGCTTAAATCTGCTGAATGCTTGCTGAAATCTGCTGAACAACTGTTCTAATTTTCTAAACTGCTGAAATCTGCTGAATGACTGCTCATATCTTCTGAACAACTGCTGAAATTTGCTGTGCACGACCACTGAAATCTGCTAAACTACTGCTGAAATCTGATGAACAACTGCCCAAAACTTCTGAACAACTTCTGAACAACTTCTGAACAACTGCTGAAATATGAGAACAACTGCTCAAAACTTCAAAACTCCTGAAATCTGCTGAATGACTGCTGAACAACTGTTCAAAACTTCTGAACAACAGCTGAAATTTGCTGAACAACTTTTCAAAACTTCTATAAAACTGCTGAGATCTGCTTACCGACTGCTGAAATCTGATGAACAACGGCTCAAAACTTCTGAATAACAACTGATCCAGTTGCAGGAAGAGGGCCACCTGCATCATGAAGGACCCCACACACCCAGCACACACACTTTTTGCCCCACTCCCCTCAGGCAGAAGGCTGAGGAGCATTAAGTGCAGAACCACCAGGCTGAGGAACAGCTTCTACCCTGAGGCTGTTAGACTCATGAATAAATAACCAGGAAAAAAAAAATCACTGTGAAAATTACTGTTAAAAAAACTGAGAAAAATGATTGTAATGTCACTTGGTTGTTGATATGTGCTGCTGATTATTTATGATACTGACCTCACGCTGCTGATTATTTCATGTTGCTGTGTTCATTAGTCCCCATCTGCTCACACAGACTCATGTTCATTCTCCTTCATCATCCCCTTCGTTTTCTTCATATTGATGTGAAGGTTGTTCTTCCTGCTCCAGCTCAGTTCATAATACCTAGCATGAATTGAGACAAACACAGAGACAATACTTTACAATAACATATTACATAAATACATTAAAGACAGCACATAAGGTGCAATTTCTAATGGCCTTTGTATTGGTGGAATATTTGATAGTTATGATTTATTGTTGGACTTCATTTAAAAAAATGGAGCGAGCATATCTGAACATTTCTGACAGAATTTCTGGTTGTGCGTGCCTCTGATGGTGGAAAAAATACTACAAAACACGGATTTTTAAAGACGCCTGTTTTTTAATCCAAAGTGATAATATAATTTTGTTTGGTGTATTGAACTTTAAAGACATGAAAATAATTAATAAGACTGGTACAGAATGAAAGACTGAGGAACAGCTGAGGAACAGGTATTGACTGAGTGAGTACTTAAACAGAATACAGGTTTTCTCTTGTCAGTCTGTCATGAATTGGTGTGGTCTGTAATTGTACTTCTCCTATTGGGTGACTGCAGTTTAAACTGAGTGGATAAGAAAGTGTGGGGAGGGACTTGCAAAACTCAAGAAAACACCGTCTATTTTTAACGGTGTAAATTGCTGCAAACTTATCGCATTTCATCACGGCATCACACGTAAAAAGCTGCATTCAATTTGAGGATTATATGTTCACACGCGGAGCACATATGTCCGTACGTTTCTTCGGTTTGGAGACCCAAACCAGAAAAATGTACATCCATCCATCTGATGGACCGAGAGAGACGGAGACAGACAAAGGTGAAAACTGCAGCCTGTCAGCACAGCTAGTTGGAACTAAACTTAATAAGACACGTTTTAAGTTTTTACGAAAGATGTTGCAAATTGTAAAAAAAAATTTTTTTTGGGGGGGGGGGGATGCTGAAATGTCCAGGAAATCCGATTTTGTGTAACCTTCATAAACTCCACAAATAAATTATCTGAATATTAAAAACATTGTATAAAATTATTTTATTTAATCTTTATTTTACCAGGTCCCATTGAGATTAAGAGCATATTTGTTGTTACACTAATCAATTGGTGAAAATGAATAGATGGGAAATATGACATGTAATTCAGACATGTTACCCTGAGCGTTTAGAGGGTGGATACAGTTTATTCCATTTCAAATACTAAAGTTTGGAAAAATGTAAAAGATGATAAAGGCCAGTGGCCAACATTATAAACAGGAAGTACTACATGTTGACCTGTACGAAGGTAACTGCAAGTAAATCCTCCATTTTTGGGGGGGTCATAATTACATTAAATAATGGTTAAATTAAAGGTTAATGCTAGTTGTGTTTTTGTTTTGTGTGTTTTATGTGTTGCAACCTCTGGTTGTATAAGTTTAGTCTTTGTACAAAATCAGTTCAGTGTTAACTGATCATGAACAAAGTGTTTAATAGGTTGTGTAATGTAAATTTACTCTTACATACTGAATGCCACTGTGAGTTCTTGCCCTGTGTCGCTCTGCGACATGAAAACATCCACTGCAGTAACTATTTGAAGTTATTAGTAGCTTAGATTTTATTTAGTTTTTTCTGTCTTCTTTGCCTTCATGTTGGCTGAAAAGGCAGAAATGCCTCAAGTAACACCGTGAGCTTCACTACCTCCACATTACAGCTATTTTGTTAGCTCGTCTGATTTCAGCTCCCCCTGGGTTACATTTGGTCATAGGAGGAGCGATATTAATGTTCACATAAAATATTTGATAATGTTCTTATAGAAACAATTCCTGAATGTTGTTCACACTGTGTTAATGCTGCATGTTTGTATCTTGACCCTACAACTGGGTAACATTACAGTAGATATAGCCCAGGGCTCTGCAACCTTTATGATCAAAAGAGCAATTTCTGCCCTTTCGTTCACTAAATTAAACGTGTCCAGAGCCGCAAAACCTGCTACAATTGTCAAAATCAACTGTTGGCCCATGGGCCACTTTAAATTTGTTAGAGGGGGCTTTTCTGGCCAGTAGGCGTGAAATTATAAAACTAAAAACATCAGATGATTGTTAACATTTATTTACTTTTTTACATTTTCAGACAAACTCCATCCATCCATCTATTATCTTTACCTGCTTCTTCCTTTTTGGATTGCAGGGGGTCACTGGTGCCCATGTCCACGTCGCATGTCTTTCACAGAAGACTGGATTCTTTTTTTTTTTGTTGATATTTTCCCAATTTTTAAAAATCCAAAACGATGAACATTGCAGTCAGACTTATGCAATTTGTTTTATTGTGGAGAAAATGAGTATCCTACTTTGAGGTAATAAAGTATAAAGTTAAAGTGAGTATACTTTGTAATTTACTCTGTGTATTAGTACTAGTATCCACATATTTGCAAAGGAAATTACAAGAAAACTGTTTAAACTACCGGTAGTCATGTTTTTAAAACATAAAATTCAGTTTTATGTCTGTTGTGGTCAAAGCTTGAAAGAGCCGCTGCGGAGGGACCAAAGAGCCGCATGTGGCTCCAGATCCACAGGTTGCAGACCCCTGCTCCCGAGGAAGAAACATGCACAAAATATGTTTGAAACGTGTACAGATTTTAACATCCCTCTTTAAAAACAGCGCAAATGCACAGCGGTTCTTGTGTCTTTTTAAAAGTTCAAACCTTGGATCGGACGTTAAACACACGTGGGCAAACGTATCAAATGTGTCCGTTTGTGGTGTGTTTGAGCTGCAACGTAATTTCCATTCAGAAAACCTTAGCAACAAAACCACACCTCGTGAGCAGATTGCACCGAAAGAACCTATTCTTGCACGTCTTAAATAAAGATGTACATTGTACAGTCATGCCAGTCCTGAGCTTCTTTACTGAGTTTCTGTTGCTTGCTGACACACAGCCAGACAGGGTCATGGATACATCTGACTCACCTCAGACCTCTGCTTTCCCTGGAGACTGGCCTGTCACTCACTGTGTGGTTACGGATCATAGCTGACAGAGGCACAGAGTAAGTGCTCGATGCTGCATCAACAGCACCAACATCATCACCAAAACCCTTCCTTAGCGTGACATCTTCCTCCTAGTCCACCAGCAACTCTCTGCACTGTGGAAAGGGAGGAAAAAAAACACATTCACACACCAAGAAGAACCAGTAATAAAGTGTCATTCAACAAGAGGAAAAGCTAAAAAATAAAATATAGACGTTTACCTTGAAATTCAGCACAGTGCAGTTTGTATATAGGAAGCACTAATAGAGCTGTAAGAGTGGCAGCCAGCTCTATGAAGACAAACAGACAGGATATATTACTTAATTTGAGCTTTTTCACTGGATATAAACATGTTTAGCCTTTGAGACACTTTAAAAACAGTCTCGAGCTCTGAAATAGCATCAGGTTGGTGCAATAACATAATAAGTGCATGAGCAGAGATGACTCCAGAGAGGGTTTCAATATTCAACATCATGGCTCTTTGTTCTTCAATGACTTAAAATGAACATGGGACGGTGAAATACTGCGCTGCATTGCTTTAAGATATAAATAATGCTGTGGTTTATTCACAACACACAAACTAAGACATTAAACAAACACCCATTTTAGGAATAATTCAGATTTTCTGTGTTTAATGACGATTAAATTAGCCAGTGTTTCTGAGCCGTTGCATTGAACTGCATACAATGATTCACAAAACACAGTTAGGGTTGTGATAGTGCTTGGTTTGAAGCTCCAAAAACTAGAAAATTTGTAAAGTACACATAACAGACTTAAAAAAAACTTTTGCAATGTTCATTACTTTTGCAGAGTTGAATTTCCTTTATTTTAATTCAGTTTTCAGTAATTAAATTACCAATGTTTGAATGATCCAACTTTTTGGGTATCTGTTCTCTTAATGGGAATATGATACAAATAAAGGGTTTAAAACTTTGTTAAATACATGATGTTTACCAGTAGTTTTCAGGAATCAGACTGTTACCAATATATCTGTTGGCTTTAGAAAGTCGCTACTCTAGATTTGTTTTTCCAGTTTTCTTTTCAGACCAGGAAAATACAAAAAGCTCATTTTTAATACTTTATAAGACGCTGTTGGAAAACTGGAAACGTCTAATATCTTCATTCATTTATTAAATATTGTTTATAATGTGAAACTTAAGTCAAATTGAACCCTGGTTCAGATTTCTGCTCTTCAATCTGTCTTAGTTAAGAAGAATTAACACTTTATAACACAGAGCACTCAATATATTACACCTGTGGACATTAGCAAAGAAGTATGAAGTTAGAATTGCTCATATTTTGTTTTCAGTAGGGAATGTGAGCAGGGAAAAAAACAAAAATATGCTTATGCATAGGTACTTAGTATGTAATAAGGACAAGAAGTCACATTTCCATATTAGAGAACTGAGCCACACTGACCGCCCCACCCCCTATCCCAAACAAACAAACAAACAAACAAACATGCATCCATTTTACAATGTGTATAAAATACATATATAACAATCACAATTAAAGTTTCTTTTCTGCAGTCCTTTACCAAACAGAGTCGCCTTTACTGAAATTTTAAAAAATGTCATGAAACGGTTCTGCTTCAGCTCCTTGGTCACGTTCGTTTTAACGTTCAGTCTGAGTTTGAACAGTTTCACAAAGACAATGCACACCTGAAGGATTCCTCAAGACAATGGAACGCCACTAATTGTTTTGGTGTTTTTTTTATTTTACATTATTAAGCTCGGCACAGAAAGACATTTAAATATTTATACAATTAAATGCTGATACAAGTAGCTTGCAAAATGGTCGTGCAGATGAACGAGCAGCTCCCTCAAACAATAACGGATCGTCGTTCCAACGCGCGTGGCTTTATTTACCGTCTCGTCTTTAGTCCGTCTCACTGCAGGTTTGGTGATTTTGGCTGATTTGGTTATTGGTCTGTGTGCCTGAACAAGAAACTGAGCATATACACTGAAACTAGTGCACACAAATGTGGTGCAAAAAGAGCCAAACTTTGCTTTAATTTCCATATTGCATCGTTTCACGTGTTTTGTAAATTTATTTATTTTTTATTCAACACTGAAAAAAAACAAACCAAAAATAATAATCTTGGTTTGGGTTTGGCGTTCGAGGCGAGCTACAGCTCAGTCGAGCGTGCCTTAGCTTGCAGTGGTGGGCGTCTCCCTCTTTTTTTTTCTCTCTCACTCATTTTGCTGCATGCTGCCATTTTACTGCTCCTGACTGGCAGGCGAGAGGGCGTGGCTGGTACCGGCGGCAGCCATGATGGTGGAATCACCGCAGCCACTCCTGAGGAGCAGCTTCATCATCAGCACCAGTTCCTACGTTGGCCTGCATCTTGGTTTGGGCCAAAGGTCTGAGCGGCACGTAATCTCACCAGGTGCTTGGCTTAACAACGAATAAATTGACTTATTATGTTTGTTTTTTTAATTAAACGAGAACAGAAGGGGGGGATGCATCTTATTTTTGCACAAATTTATATATAATTTTTTTGGCGATCGCTTAAGTGTCAACATTTACAGATTTTAATTCAAATTTTGTATTGCACTTTAAATGCCTCTTCCTTTTCGTTGAATGACGTTGCGCAATCTGTTTCCCAGAACGTGCATGGTGAAAGAAGTCTGTCGTTTATCGTTTACACAAAATATGAAAATGCACAAACCAAAACGGTTTCGCTCTCTCGATGAGACGCAGCACGAACGCAAAGGAGATTCGCGAGGAAAAAAGAAAAAGATTTCGAGTTTACTTACTGCAAACGGGACAGTTTCAAACAAATGTCCAGTTGGAGCACAAGTCCATGCCACCTGGTTTCCCTTCACTGAAACGACCGCAACACAACCACTGAGATAAACAGGAAGTCTGGGCAGTCGATCCAACATCGTGGTCTCTTAAGACCGCATGTGTTTAATGTGGTCGCAGCCAAACTCTGCTCCACTTCTCCACCTCCAACTCTGAAAATTAAAAAAAAAACTGATTTCCATAAATAACCAGAGCGCCTAACCAACTACGTTTAGGGTCAAAGTTCACTATAGCGCCTTGGCAACACCACGGCAACAAGCAACAAAGGTGTCTAGACAGGTCATGGTACCCCCTCCCTTCCCCCCCTAAGCAATGCCATCCTACCTACCCCAACACCCCGCACCCCCTTTGGCTTCTTCCGGAAGGAGGTGTCAGCAGCAGCCAAGTACAGGGTAAACAGGGCAGGGTGGGAGGGGGGTGGCCTTTGGTCCGTATGGGGTCACATCAAGCACCTCTACCCTCCACTGATCAAAGATGGAGGATCCTCCGTGCCAGAGCTCCGGTCAAAGGGGGCCGGGTCAGGAGATGAACCCTGCATTTCTGTAATCTAGACGTGTCCAGACCCAATTGTCTTCTTTCAACAACTCCAAACAGACCCTTCCGGTGCTGCTGATTACATTAGAGAGGAACAACCTTTTTTTTTTTTTCACAGGGGGGTCACCCAGACAAAAGAGGCGCTTCGAAGCTCCTCGCCATCTGGTCCCCAAAATAACAGAAAAGATCCCAGGGAAGGAAGAAAAAAAAAGAAAAGAAAGCAAGAAAAGCCCAGCAAGCCTTAAATGAAAGAAACTCTGTTTGAATAGATGGGATGGCTGGACAGATAAGCACACATACAGTAAAGCCTCACGCTTACGCGGAGATTGGAAGACGATCTGCAAATAAAGCAGCGTGCATGAGCGTGGCCATTTAAAACTGTGATCATCATTATCATTTAGGCTTATCTGTATTGCACCTACATGACAATTTTGTGACAGAAATTAGATTTAAAGTGCTAAATATGTAAACTTTCAGATTATTTTTTAAACAATAAAGTGAAAAGCTAATTATTTGAAGCATATTCATTTTTTCCATAGCGCTGGAAAAAGACTGTATATGTTGATTGTCGTAAGATGTGCAACTTCAAACACACTTTGCATGGCTGCCTCCTAACTTGCATGTCACAAACTTATTTTATGTATTCGTTTATCGTTGAGGATGCATTTGCTGGTGAGTTTAAGTGCAGTTTGTGTCACGTTGAAAACTGCAGAATCCAAGCAGAGGAATGCAACAAACCGGAATATTGCAGTCTAACTTTGAAGAAATGTCCTGAATGTGCAAAAATTCAAACAGGGCTGCAGCGATTAAGTTGTCCATCTTTGCCATAAAAGTCTCTTTTTGATTTGTCAAAATTGTGCAATTATAAGTAGTTGCTGAGTTCTTTTAAATAAAAGCCCTAAAATTAATAAAACAACCAGCTTATTGGCTTCTTTTGAAGATTATGTCTAAATTACAATCCAGCACATCTCTGTTCAGTGTAATAACGGGGTCTGCTCACCTCAGTAACCGCTCACAGTTCAAGAAAGATGCCCTATATTGTCAAATAATATATAACCTGGGATTTCTGAAGCTCTATTTAGCTAATGCTGATTATTTGGTCTGCTATGCATGGCCCGTTTTTCTCCCAGTTTAAGCTCACGAGAAAATTTGGTAAATAAACGAGCTCATTAGTGGCAGAGGTGATGCTGTCCTTGTTCTTGAGTAGATTTGTTAGGAAAAATTGTGCAGCATTAAAAGTAGCATGTCCTTTAGGAACCAAGCCACGTTGATGGAAATGTCATAAAAAGCTCCAAATTTATATTCAGAAGTAAACTGAAATAAGTCAAGTGTGCAATGAAAGTACAAAATGTACATCAACTAATGTCTGAATTGCAATTTTCTAAATAAAAACAACTTGACATCTTTAAACTCTCTACAAAGCAGGACTATCATGAACTCGCGAAAATAGTTTTAAATTAATGCACCCTTCTACTATTTAGACTAATCTTTTTTTTTTTATAAACTAAGAGCAGAAATATAATTGAACATCTTTCTAGAACAGGTTTAATAAATAAATAAAGTTATACATTTTATTGTTAGTGTTTGCACTTCCCAGGCTTTCTGCAAAGACGAGTTAAAGGTTTAACTAAAATTGTTGCGGTTTTGAAGCCGATTTTGGAAAATTGCTGTAAATCCTATTTCGGAGAAAAAAATAAGCCGAGCATGCGTTTATTAGCTAATTTATAAGAGCTTTATTCTATTTTTAAAAAGTTTACAGTATATGAAACATAATCAGTCTCGTTCAGTTTTATATGTAAACTAAATAAAATGCTAAATAATTTTTACCACTTTACAATAAGGCTCCCCTTATAATAATAGTTTGTAGATATGTTATTAATTCCTCTATAAACACTTTATAAATCATTAATAACTGCTTATTATGCATTCATTTAGAGTGACAGAGAGACAAATTGACCAGTTTGTTGCCAAATAGTGAACCAAATCTGTTCAACTATATATTTCATCTAGAGTTATTATATTAAACATTTCAGACTTTTACTACATTGTAAGCACAATAAGCATTTGTAAACCTATTTCTTTAGTATATAATATTGTTCTTTATCATTGCATTATAAGTAACTATAACTAATATTATATCATAAAATATAGGTTTACTTAGTCTGAAATGGTTAATAACAACTCTAGATGAAATATATATGTGAACAGTTTTGGCAAGAAACTGGTCAGTTTTGTCTCTGTCACCCTTAATTAATGCATAATAAGCAGTTATTAATCCTAAATTGTTTATAGAGGAATTAATAGCGTATCTATAAACTATTTATTAGCCATCTATAAGGGGAGCCTTATTTTAAAGTGGTACTGTTCTGTTCACTCTTAAATTCATGCTGCTCGATCATGTTTCTTATTTTACAGTAAAGTCTCAACAACTTCCAGTTCTAGATTCGTACATTAATGTTTTAGCTCAGTTAGTTCAGCTGTTTTATCTAATTATGTCCTCCCTTATGTCATTTGTCTTGTATAAACCACGCAACTTTTTACATTTTCTGGGAAGAAGCAAGCAGTAAACAAAATTGTAATAAATAATGTTTAGCATCTCACTCATGCTATTTGCTTTCAGTATTTCAACGTGGAAATTAATTTCCTAATTTTTGTTTTGAAAGATACTTTTTATGTGTCAGCATATTCAATGAATTTATGCGCTGACATTGTGGATTAATTTATCACATATTAAAGGTTTGTTCGTGGAGTTTTGACTTTTAATCGTATATTTTATTTTTATCATAGAATATCCAATCAATGTTTTCTACTTTTAAGCTTTGAAAGGCTAAAGGCCTCGGTCAGGGGCACGAATGTTGCTGACATTATGAGGGCAGAGTTCGGATGTGCAGCACTACATGCACCGCACAGAGAAACAGTGAGAGTTGAGAGAGTTGAGAAAGTTCATTTTAATGCAAGAGATGTGAGTCACAAATGGTAATAACTGCTGGTTGTTCAAAATTGGCATGTGTTACTCTGGCATGTGTTTACACACTTCTTCCATGATCGACGTTGTGAATAAAAAATGTAATTAGTTTTGTATTTTACATCCAGTCACGTCTAATCATCCCAATTGTCCCATTTGAATCCAAATCCCTTAATTAGGTGATGCCTCTTGTAAAAATTTAACGAGTTTCTTGTTAAATTTTTTCAAACAACTTCCTTCACTGAATTAGCATTTTAATTACAAGGTGTGTTTTTGAACAGTTTATTTGTGACGTGTGATAGTTTTAAATTAGAGCCTGGTTTGTCTGTTTAGTAAGTCGACATATTGCACTGAGAGCTCTACAAGCCTCTTGCACAAAGAGTGAATATACAGATGGCTCACACAAATCTGCTTTTTAAAATCTTTAATGTTCAAATAATGGTCAATCAGGTCATCTGGACAGTTTATTTTTTGTGGAAAGATGTTTCGCTCTCTATCCAGAGGGCTTCATCAGTCTGAGGAGTCCTAAGTAAACTATTTTCCCCACTTATACTCTTTTAGTGGACCAACCAGTTTGCTGTGATAAGATGGTTTCTGGGGGCTGTCCTGTCCCTCGTCGACTCCTCCCAGGCAGCCACAGCCAAAGTGGTTCAATACATCAAAGTTCATGCTCAATAATCCAGGTACAAAATCCAATAATGGTCAATCAGATCATCTTGGACAGTTCCAGAAGGGTCGTATCATCAGCAAACTGGTTGGTCCACTAAAGGAGTGTACTGATTATTGGGGAAAACAGTTTACTTGGGACTCCTCAGACTGATGAAGCCCTCTGGATAGAGGGCCAAATGTCGTTCCAGAAAAAATAATCTGTCCAGATGACCTGATTGACCATTACTGGATTTTGTACCTGTATGATTGAGCATGAACTTAGATTTATTAATGTTTGTTCTTATTAAATATATTGCTGTCTTCTCAAGGGAACTTGTCTAGACATACATATTTCCTTTAGTTTCTTTATGTTCATGTTTATTTTTTCCTTGTTTTATCCTTATTGTTGCTATAGTGTATGCACAATGGCGATGTGTTTAGGACTATATCCTCAAAGCAAGGCAGCTTCCATTTGTAATTTCACCTGTAGACTTTTCTAATGAAGTTTGCATGTTTTTCATGCTCAACTATAGGTTTATTTCTTTCCATAGTGCTAAAACCTGAATGTTCTCTGTTCTGTGTCCTGAGACAGGCAATCCACCTTCATTGCCTTAAACCTAACTCTGACAACTTTCAGCAACCATAAACATAAAAATGCTCGTAGGAAACAAATGAATGTTCCTATATGTGAATCTCATATATTGATATGGTTTATAGTGATTTGGGTCTGCATTATTTTAAACAAAAGTCATCTGTTGGGGCTGTCCATTCAAAAACCGTTTGCAAACTGGACACATGAAAAATGTGAACCGCTGCTGAACCACTGAGCTGCTGCCAGCATTGAATTACCTGTCTGCACTTTTAAACAGGAACACTCGAGAGTGCGCCCTGTATCATTTTTATTTTCAGCCCAGCCTGAACAATTGGCCCGCCTGGCTCTTATAGATGTTGAGTCAAGATGTTTCCTGCACGATTTGTGCACATTAATTCTTATTCACAATTGCATTATTCAAACCTTCCATAAACAAAAGTGAATGAGTTGTATCATTCAGCTGTGTTTGTGTTGTCTTATTAAGCGCAGCAACATATTAAAAACTGCCACAAATTGGCACTATCAGCAAATCTGTCATTTTTTATCTTAATACCATAAAATGCCCAAACACGCTGTGTGAAAGTTGCCCCAAAAGAAGTTTAGATATCACAACTTGCTACTTTTATGCAGTTGGACTTTGTCATAGGAACAACATCACAACCTGATTTAGGCTAATTTAAAATGAAAAGCAGACTTTTTGTAATTGTGTAACTGTGCAGGTTGGTCTAACAGTGTTAGACCAACAACAATACTGTATAAAGGGAGGAAGCAATGTCAAACAGCCTGGGTGTTTATAGTTTCTTGCTCTGCATGAAAAACAAGAATAAAACTGTCCTCATGTGATATGTTTGTCTAAATGAATTTACAATAGTCTAAATTTATGATTTAGTTTTAGGTTTCTGAACACTAAAAGCAGAACCTTCAATATTTTGGGCAACTTTTGTTGTTTTCGTTGTTGAAGAGGTGATGCTGACATGTTTAACGGTAAGTGGTTGTTGAAATGCCCTAATAAAGGAAGCAGATACATGAGAATCAAAAGTCAATCTTTAATAATTACCCATGCAGTGGTCCAAAAACTGTGTCATGACTTGTTAAAAATATAACTAACAAGAGCAAACAGGAGGATCTAAGAAATTATATGGAAACCAGGAGGTCCAGTGTATGATGTTCTGGGAGAACTGTTTGTGAATGCCACCAGGTGTGCTTATTGCTAATAGAATACAGGTATGTGCTGGAAATGGGGACTATGAAAGACATCTATTTGCACTGGCAGCGACAAGCAAAAATCAAGAACACAACGAAATGACTAAGGTCAAGGTCAAGGTTTCTTCGTCATTCACATCATATGAGGTACATGCGATGGAATGAAATTGTGTACACAGGGTCCCAGTTACATCCAACAAAAGTGTAAATTGTAAAGAAAAACAGTAATAAGATCTAAGATATGAACTAAGAAATACGCTGACCTAAGAATTTGCTAAGCGCTAATAGTACAAAAAAATGCGCCAAACAACAGCAGCATGAACATGAGTCTGTGAGCAGACAAGTAAGAATGAATACAGCAGCATGAAATAAATCAGCATCATGAGATCAGCAGCACATATCAACAAACAAGTGGCATTACAGTGATTTTTTTCCACAGTGATGATCAGATATTCATGAGTCTAACAGCATCAGGATAGAAGCTGTTCCTCAGTCTAGTGGTTCTGCATTTAACGCTCCTCAACCTCCTGCCTGAGGAGAGCAGGGCAAAAGGTGTGTGTGCTGGGTGAGTGGGGTCCTTCATGATGCAGGTGGCTCTCTTCCTGCATCTGGAGGTGTAGATGTCTCCGATGGTGGGGAGGCTGACTAAAATACCAAGACTTAATGTATTCTAAATAAATGTAAACAAAGAAAATTACAACAGATAATAACAAAATTAAATATACATTACCCTCTTCCTTTTCAGGCTGTTGGGGTCGCTTGTGCTCATGTCCAGCAGTCACTGTGCGAGAGAGGTGAGGGACACAGTGGTCTGGTGGCAAGTCCATCACAAGGACACAGAGACAAAAATTCACACTCTCGCCAACACTTAGGGACAGTTTGTAACATTAATGTTTTTGGTCTGTGGGAGGAAACCGGAGTATCTGCAGAAAATCCATGCATGCACAGAGAGAACATGCAAACTCCACCCAGAAAGCTCTCTGGCCGGGATTTGATCCAGCAACCTTCACACTGAGAGTCAACAGCTCTGCCAACTGTACTACCAAACCACTATCAATACAAAAAGTTTCACATAAACTGAGTAAAGAAAAAAGTTGCATTTAAGATTTCAGTTGTTACGTCAATTCCTAATATTACAACAACAACAAAATCTAATGTACAGTAAAAAGAAAAAAAAATATATATATATATATATATATATTGTATATATAAATTCTGTTCAGTTTATTTTTTATCTGTTATACACTTCATTATAAAAAAAATGAACATTTTTCTGTTTCACTATCATCATATTGTGGCGCATGTCAAAGAGCAATCTCCATGATTTGTGCTATTCTTTGGCTGTTGTGAAGTGAAAATTGTTCAGAGACTGTGTTGCCACTTCAGCTGGTCTACTTCAAACCACATAAATGATGTGAAAGCACACTCCGAGTTTTTATTGCATTAGCTCCGAATGAGACCGGCTGGTGACACGCTCCTCTTTGAGATACCTCAGTCTTTGTCTCGGCGTTGTCACCTGAGCAACGTTTCCAAGTGCCCTTCAAACAGCGCACTTGTTAAACCAATGAAGATCACGCTAAACCAACCCTCAAAAGGAACTGGATACAAATAACTCTAGGGGTTTGAAAATATGTTTTTATATGGAAATATTTTGAACAATCAAAGAAAATGTCCTTGCCTATTTTCTTGGGAATGTTTTAGTCTTGAACCATCTGAAATTAAATTGCTGGAATAGTTTCTATAATAAAGAGCTGCTTTTACAGTATCTGTCAGAACTGTTGTTTGCTTTCACTTCTTTTCACTCAGATCTGCCATTCATTTTTACGAGACAAAAAATTGTATCCAAATTTATTTCAACGTATACAAATATGTTCCTAAAGGTCTGAGCTTTTTGTCTGAATAATTTTTCAACATAAATTTTTAACATAAAAACTAGCTTTAAATGTATTGTACCGGTATGTGCAAAGTGATTCACACTTTAGAAAAAAAATATATATATATATAAAATAAATGTGTTTCCTGGATTCAGACATTATAAACAAATAAAATATAAATACAGAGAATAGCTCAAGTCTAACTATTGTACAGTTGGGCAGTGATGTCATCAGAACACTGTTAAAAGAATACAGTAATCATTCTGACTGATTCTATTTCTGTAAGACAACATGCGCCTCTTAACCAAAGTAAATGGCCAAACATTTTTGAAAAGCTAAATGACTCTTGGGAAAGTAATGTTCCCAATCCAAAACAGCTGTGTGTAATTATTTGCTAGGCTTGAGAGCAACTTGCTTTCAATTTGTGGTAGCTAAAAAACAAAAGCCAGAAGAGTTCCTGTATCAGTGGATATCAGTGTCATTTTAGTTTGTAAACCGTCACAGTTTTGATATTGGACTCAGACTGATTCAAAGAGCTCGAGCAAAAACTAAAACTTTATTTAACCAAAACCAAAAATGGCTGGTGTGGCAGTAAAACAAATTACCGGAGGAGAACATAAATCAGTGCAAGACATGAAAAACGTGCAATTCTCTCTGAAAAATGAATGCAAACTGCGCTATATGAACTAGTGCTGATTAGAGGAGTGGACACACATGATAAGTGGGAACAGATGAAAGTGGGTGGGACTGGGGCTGAGAAGTCAAAACCATAAAGGTCAAGTAAACTGGAAGGGGGCAGAGGGAGGTACTGAAAACTGGAAGTTAATGCACCATAACCAATGTTCCCTGAAGGAAGGGAACAAAGTGCAACAACATGACTATGGGAATTGCGCCTCAGCGCGGTTCACCTGAAGCAATACAATCACGCCTTTTAAGGCAAGTGGGCGTCAGCGTCACCAGGGGCCCGCCCCCTTGGTCTAAGAGGTGCTGACCTCCCAAGTCCGTCCTCTTCTGCCCTTCACCTCGCTTCACACCTGAACTTCGCAGGACTCTTTGTGACTGGATCGCTCTTCTGGAGGTGAGCTTGCTCCCTGCCCAGAGCGTCATGGACTTCCCTGCGAGCACTTTGTTTAGCACTTTGGCTATCCTAGTGCAGTCGACTTCGACTTCGTCTACTTTCTGCTGTTTCGTTGCCCAGTTTTAACGGGAGCTAACTGCGCAACACGCCACCTGCTAAGCTAACGGAGCTGTCAGGTGAGCCACCACGAACAGCCCGACGAGAGGATTTGACGTTTACTGCTGTTTCGTCGCCCAGTTCAGCGGGAGGCTAACTGCGCAACACGCTACCTGCTAAGCTAACGGAGCTAACAGGTTAGCCACCACGAACAGCACAGTGAGAGGATTCAACTTTTTTTCCGCTGTTCATCACCCAGTTAGCAGGACGCTAACTGCGTAACACGCTACCTGCTAAGCTAACAGAGCTATCAGGTTAGCTACCATGAACAGCGTAGTGAGAGGACTTCTTCATAACCACATTTAGCTGTGACTAACTGGTTCAACTCGACGTTTCTTCTCGGACATGGCACCAGAGAAGAACAAGAGAAAATCGAAGAACTCCAACAAGACGAGCATGCCAGCGAGCCCTGGCTCTTGAGCCTGCCCCCACGGATGTGGATACTTTATTTCGGCGGCGGACACCCATGAGGCTTGTCCGTTCTGCCTGGAAATGGTCCACGCCAAGACAGATCTCGACTCCCTTGATTATTGCCCTCACTACAGCCAGCTGCGTGAATCAGTGAGAAGACGTTGCGTGGACTTCGTGGCCAAGGCCATGTGCAGCTCCACTGTAGCACGAGACCTGCTGCCCACAGAGGCCCTCACTCCCACAGCAGAGTTAGAGGTAGAGGAAATTGAGGACAGCAGCATTGGAAACTGGGGTGAGACAATGGACATTGTCGCCCCGTGGGGGACTCCACTGGCGAGTTCGACACGAGAGACTTGATGCAAGCCAACGAGCTCTCACTAACTGCCTCAGGCGAGCTATCAGACGATGAGACGGACAACGATGAGGAAGGAGAAGACGAGGACTTCTTCCCATGCCCAACGGTAAGTCAACCAAAGACAGACACGTCCACCCCTGCTTTGTTCGAGCTGTTCCGCAGACCCACAGATGCTTTAAATGTAACTTAGCTTGAGCCCCTCCCCCCTCGATAACAAGTAACGAGGCTGGTAGGGAACTTCTTTTATGCCAAGCAGCAGTCGGCCACAAGCCACAGGATGCCTATCTTCCCCGACTTCCAGACTGAGTTGACGCACTCCTCGGCTGACCCCAGGGCACCCTTGACTCTGCCTCTCTCAGCATTCTTGGATGTGGAGGGAATGGAAGCAGCAGGTTTGGCCCACATGCCTCAGATGGAGGAGATTTTGGCGGCTCACTTAGCCCCCAGGACGTCGAGCTCCAAACCCACTCTGCCCAGCAAAGCCTGTCGTGTGTCAGCCT
>JARVJN010000835.1:16942020-16952614 GCA_031763805.1 Argolebias nigripinnis | reverse complement strand
CCCCTCCACCACGGTAAGGTGGCAGCCCAGGGAGGGCTATTAGGAAGTACTTCACTGAAATTTTGCAAGTAATTTTCCAAGAAAAAAGTTGAACTTGTTTTTTGTCTTTCATTTTTCTTTAGGGCGTGCGGCATGGTGGTGCAGTTGGTAGCAGATGGCCGCTTGTCCTGAGCCTGGTTCTGCTGGAGGTTTCTTCCTTTTAAAAGGGAGTTTTTCTTTCCACTGTTGCCTTTGTGCTTGCTCAGGATGGGAGACTGTGACGAAGCCAAGATTCAACTTGTCTGCTGCTTCCTTAGAAAGAGAACTTGACTAACTGGCTTTTATACTGTATGTGAACGCTCCTGTAAAGTGCCCTGAGACAACTTTGTTGTGAAGTGGCGCTATATAAATAAATTGAATTGAACTGAATTGAATGGAGCTGCCACCACTCAGCAAGGAGGTTGCTGGTTCAAATCCTGGCCTGGTACCTTTTATAATTTTTTCCCCTTCTTTCGGCTTCTCCTTTCTTCAGGGGTCAACACAGTGAACTAAGTTGCATGACGACTTTATTATTGGCAATTGTTTTCACACTGGATGTCCTTCCTAATGCAGCCACAGACCACTGAGCTACCACAGCCTTCTATGTGGAGCAGAGAGCTGCTTTCTAGGGCACCCAGGGGAGCAGCTGGTGGGGGTTAAGGGCCTTGCTCAAGGGCCCAGAGTGGGGCAGACGAGGGTGGGGGAAAGTGTGGGTGCTTCACCTATCTCACCTACATTTTGATGTTGTCTGTACAATGAGTTGAACCAGCGATCTTCTGATCACAGGCCCACCTTCTCTAACCTCTGTGCCACCACATCTCTGGGACCTTAAGTCAGTTTATTTATATAACGCCAAGTCACAGCAGAAGTTATCTCAGGGCACTGAACAGAAACATTCACATGCATCATAAGTGACAATTACCGTACTTTTTGGCGTATCAGTCGCACCGCCGTATAAGTCGCTTTGTCCAATTATTGGCAATTATTTGGAAAAATCCATAAATACGTCGCTTCGCCGTATAAGTCGCACCTGACATCACCGCCGACGTAACGCGTCACCGCTGACAACCCGGAAATGTGGTCCGACCGAGTGTTCACCGTAGCTCTGCTGCAAATGTCTGCCACAGGAGCGCACAGCAAGGCTTTAAGAAGATTAACACTTAAAAACAATTATTTGTTTGCTAAAAATTATAGCAAATATGTGTCTGAGCTGAACTTTTCCTTAATAAATGAACGTAATTGTAAAATGAGTTGGATTTAAAAATTTGTTTCGCTACGTCTGATGAAACAATACGTGTGCACGCAGCGGGTGGAAACCCTGCATTTCGTTAAAATTTAACAACAGAATACGCCTAAAAATATAGATTTGTTAGCTGACATTATTGTAAGAGTGTGTCTCAGTTTAACTTTTCTTAATAAATTAATAAAAAAGGGTCAAATCAGCTGAATTTAAATAGTTTTGCTACCGCATAAACAAAATGTGCACGCGCAGCACCAGACATGTAGTAGCAACAAACAGACCTGCATGTATTTACATTTTAGCAGGATGAACACCTAAAAAAATATCTTTGTTAGCTGACATTATTGTAAGAGTGTGTTTCAGTTTAACTTTTGTTAATAAAATGATTATAATGGTCAACAAGGCTGAGTTTAAATAGTTTCGCTACTACGTAAACAAAACATGTGCGCGCACCCACAGAGCAGACCCACTGTGAGCCAGCGCTGCATTTCGTTAAAATTTAGCAAGAGAAACATAAAAATATATATTTGTTAGCTGACATTATTGTAAGAGTGTCTCAGTTTAACTTTTGTTATTAAATGCACTTTGACGGTTACAACGACATAAATAAAGCAGCTTTAAAATTAATACACGCTTACCCGCCCATGACCTGCAGCTTAAAATCTGCAGAATAGGATTTTCTTTTTGGCTGCATTTTCTCTCTTTGTTCTCTCGTTCGTTCTCTCTCGGATGTTTGTATCGATGTCGTCTTGTCTGTTCTCCTGCTCACTCTCAGTGATTTGGCGGGGGTGATGGGTTTTATCTCAATACACAAATAACAGGATACGCCTCCGGTTACAGTCTGCACGTAAACAGACTAGAGGGCTCTTTAGCACCCATAGCGGCCGAAACTGGTACTGCACCATTTTTGGCAAAAATAAAAAACGGTCATGTCAGAGCCAAAAATGGGTTTAAAAATATGGGAAAAAATCCATTAATATGTTGCATCGCCTTATAAGTCGCAGGACGTGCAAATTAGTTTTTTTTTTTTAAACTGTGACTTATACGCCGAAAAGTACGGTAGTTACACCCATAATCTCTTGATAATATCAACATAATATATGTGGTGGTGGTGGTGGGTAATTTTGATGTCCCCCAACAGTAGCTCTATGTTCAGCTAAAATATTTTCGAGTCACTAAAATGGTTCCCTCCTTGTTTACAATGATGATAGACAGGTTGACAGATGAGGTTAGGCAGGGATTCCTATAGGCAATCCTATTTGTAGATGATACTGTGATCTATAGTAAGTATAGGGGGCAGGTGAAAGAGAGCCTGAAGAGGTGTAGATATATTCAGAGATTAAAAAGAAAGTCAGCGAAACCTACTCTGCTCCATAGCAGAATAGGTTAAGTAGCACAGTCTGACCTATAAATGCCCTTAGAAAATAAAATGAGGAAAAACCTGTCTTCTCTCCGTAGTCTCTCTATGATCCAATGCTCAAAATTCCAGCTACTTTGTAGATAAATCAGGTTGAGTCAGGTCCTCTGGGGGGATTCTTTTTTGTTGAAATGTTTTGTCTTTAATCCAAAGACTGAGTTTGATGCACCTCTTCAGACTGAATGAGTCCTTCAGATAAAAGACAAAACATTTCAACAACGAAAAACCTGTCCAGAGGACCCGAGTCAACCTTGTTAGTCTCTCCATGAAATGCATTATTATGTCTGAGTTCCCTGAAGTGCATCTTCATTGGGGATCTGCAAAATCAATGCTTCAGTAACTCGAAACAGAAACTGATCATTTTGAAGATTGTTCCTGTCGACTGTTGAAAGTTTGTGAACCAACAGTAACCGATTGTTTTTAGTAGATACCACTTGACCTTATTCCTGACAAATGAGAAGGTATGAGTGCAACACTCACTGACCAAACTGTATTCTACTGAACATGACCATGATCAGGACTGGATCTATCTTGTTTAAGAGAATAATTAAAGTCACGGATCAACTAAACCACTTTCCATACAATGTTACAGAGGCTGGCGAACAGAAAACAAATTTATTTAAACATATTAAGTTCACTTATTGGCTACTAGCATCCATTCTACTTCAATGCAAGGGTAATTTAAAAATGTTCAAATTGCATCAGAAAGATTAAGGTTTGGGCTTTCTCTCATGCGGCACATGGATTCACTGAAGCACAGCGATACTGTAAATGTCAGATCTGTTGGTCCAATAATTACTTGGAAGTGGCTTTCCTGATATAGTTGTAACCTTAATGGTGTACACCTTTCTGACAGCCTTTTTCCTGCTTTAAAACTATAGTTTTTTTTTTCTGAAATCAGCTCCACACTTTTGACATAAATATTCACCTGTTCACAGATGTAACCTGGGATTACAAAGAGTTGGTACACAGCTTCAGAATACCTCTAATTGTTATCTTAATTTTTAGTGTCAGTTGAACCAACATGCCTGAAGATACTCTGAGCCTGTTAAACAGGTGCAGACCTTTGGTGTTCAACAAAACTACAACAACTGAAGTATTCAATGTTTAAATATGACAACACGATGACTTGGTGGTTAGCTCTGGTACCTTACAGAAAGAATGTGTTGGGTGTATCGCAACAATTATATGCAAAGGGGGTGATTCCCCCTCACATTAAAAAAATGCTAATTTGGAACCCCCTCCTACACACACACACACACACACACACATTTACCATGAAATATTAGTTCACCCAGCGCTGTTTCTAATGCTATGGAAACACATCCATTCCACTTGATTTATAGGCAAATACTCAAACCACAAAAAGTCAACTCCATGTTTTCCTTGTTACCTGCAACAACTCATCAGACTGCATGCAGTGCTTCTCCAACGTCATGGCTTAGCAGGGAACTCATGTCTTTGGGTTTTTTGTCGATGGGGAGTGGAGAGAAGGGAGAGACACCTCTGTGTTACGTGCTAGCTTGGCACTTTGTTAGTGCAGGCCTGAGAGAAGAGAGTGCTTGAGAGAAGCAGAGCATGCTCTATTCACACAAGGAGAGCTGTTGGTCAGGCTATTTCTTGATGCTCTCTAAAATAGTATAGAATCAAGTGTTTACAAATGTAGGTAAACGTAGATGTTTAACAACCTGTTCAAATACCAGAATGCAAGAAATGGCATCTACTTTATTCACATTTTCTGGGGGATGACCCCCAGACAAAAGTACCCCCCAACCCCCACCTGTGTTCTCTTTATAATGCTACCAAGAAATCCTCATTAGAATATGCAAAAATAAAAATAAAATAAAAATAAAAGAAGAATTCTGATTAATTTTCTGGGGGTATTCCCAATTAGCAAGGTAAAAATCAAGTCACATCTCTGGAACTGCTCATGATTTCCGGATGATCTAAGTATCAAATTGTAGTTTCTAAGGTGAATAATCTGAAAATGTGCTTTGTTTATTCTGCCCAAATCTGACCTAATCCTTGATTTGATGTGATGGGTCACATTTATACATTACTATCTGGAACAACCGTTTTAGTAGATTGGAAAATGATGAACCCGCACAGCAAAATATTACAAGATATTTATATAGCGATATCTAACCCTTTCTATAATCTGAATGCAGATGTCATATTCAGATGTGTCAGACTGAAGAAGCTCTGGTCTCTAGACGCTACTTCTCCTGTAACATCTTCACAATGTTTGCCGTCAATTAGATTGAGCTATCGATCCAGTGTCTGGGAGAGATGTATTTGCAGCCGCAGTACGCAGTTTGGCAAGCATCACGGACCTTTAACAAAATTGCCTGTGAAAAGGCAGGGAGAAAAATGACTGAGACCTCAGTCAACCAGTCAACGCAGCCAGGCACTGTGGTCGGGCCATATATGTTTCTAATACCAAAGGTTTTGATCTTGGTTTGGCCATTTTGAAAAATCTAATTAGAGGTAAAAAAATAAATAAATTAATACTAAATAATATCAGCCTTTACAATGTTAATAGAATATTTACAATACAGCGCCACAGACATTAGCATAGAGCTTATTCATCCACAAGGCACACATTTGTTTTGTCAGTTGTTTTGAAAGTGTTATAATTAAAAAAATTGTGATTAGTTTTATCTTTCTGCTAAGATTCTCAATTTGATTCTTACTAATCCTAATACAGTATATAGCTGAAGTCACTAACGTTTGTTAATGTCTCGGATAGTAAGAAGAAATGCACCAATCAGTTGGAACGTGACCAATCAATCCAAAAAGCAAAAATAAAAGATATTTTCATGCCAGTCAGTGAACGCACCATAGCAAATCTACTGATTTATGCTAGGAATACTGTGGTTTGTTCTATGTGCATTTTTACTGAGTGCAGCAGACTTGGAGTTGTATGTACTATCTGTAACAGTTTTAAAAATAAAGAGAATGTCCAATAAAATTAATGACAATCTAACCCATCATATACGGAATAACTTTTCACTTCAAATACTATTGTGATATATTCTACAATAGGGTCTTGAAGAACAAAATTCTCAAACTATTTTGATATAATGCACTTTATTTTGTGAGAAGTGCAAAAAAAACTTAAGGACCTATGCTGCGTCTTACAAATGAGTTCATACTATAATTATTTTTATGTGTGTGTACTGTATTTATCCAAATATCTCCAGATAATCTGGAGAATATCATTATAGACTACCAGTGACAGAAACAGAAAGAAAATACTGTAGTTTGGTGCCATTCTGGAGAAAATAGTGTTTCGCTGTAAATACATTATTATAACTGCAGTTTGTTTTTTTTTTTATTTACCCATAATTTAGTAAAAAAATATTATGGTTTTAAATGAGAAATCAGAACTAGATAGAATTGCACAAAAAAAATCTGAAATCAGCTTACAATCTTAGGTGCATCTCTAACATTAAGTAAAGTTTGTTGTGGCATGCTTTCCCCAATCAGTAATAAAGTACGTTTCTTTTATTGATACACAAAAACACCTCATATAAACACAAAATATCCTTTTGTGTCTTTTAACATCTCACTTTGTCTCACTCAACTCTATACGTCTTTTTTTATGGGAAAGCCTTTTTACTTTCAACTCTTTCTCATGCATCTATTCCTTTCAATTATTCAGTGTCATAAAGCAGAACCTGTTGATATTTTGTAAAGCTCCCAGTGACTCACTGTATGTTTGTTCCTTCCCATTCTCCTCCTCAACTCACACATACTCACAGAAAAGTGCTATTTAAACAGCTGGGCTCCGCACTCTGTGTGTTTATTAGTGCCATTATGATAGAGCCACTCCTGTCATTTTTTTTTACCCTTTTTACTTCACTTTGTTTATTACGCTGGTGAAGATTCTCAGTCGTCCAGGACATGAGCAAATCAAAAAGGCGTTCAATACAGAAACAACTGGACTTTATTAAAGTCCAGTTGTTTCTGTATTGAACGCTTTTTAGATTTTTTGTTTATTACCACTGTAGGGAATATACCAACATTTAAATGGCTGTGGGAGATGAACATATCCAGTATTGGATTTTATTATTCAAGGCGATGTCTTTGTGGATTGTTACAAATTCTGTTCAATCTACATCTCAATGTTTTATGAAAAAAAAAGCTAATGCACAGAGATTTTTGGGGGCTAAATTCTTGATTAACTGAAATGTGATTTTAAGTACCGGTAGTTCTTGTACACAGATTCTTAGGAGACAAATTAAAGGTGACTGTGTTAATTTTTGATCTATATACTAAAATGAGCTAATCAAATGCAGTTTTTTTCAGAAAATGGACAACAGACAAGTCAGACCAAATAATATACTCACCCAGAGTTCTGGACATTACTGGCAGAGCTGAACTCAGGACCAGGATAGAGACACAGCAGCCAATGATCTAAAAAATAAAGCCAAATCACTCCATTTCATTTCTTTCAGAATGTATGGCTTGTAGGGGGTGGCTATAAAATGTGGTAAAGTTAAAAGAAAAGCTGACAGTTCAGTCGTGATGTGCCCACACACATGCACACCACTTGATGTTAAATTAGTTCCACATATTACACAATTAGTACCTCTGAAGTTGCTCATTACCAGGTTCCCTCCATTGTCCTTTCAAGCCCTTTCACTGAAGCGCCATGGCTAGTTAACAAGCTGTACCACTCCCAAACTCATTACCAAGTGAATACATGCCACACTATAGGCTGAACAGAGCACACATCCTCCACTCCCCTTCACCCCACATCCCCTCAAAAAACTCTGTTCTCCCTCTGATGTATAAGAAAGGAGCTTGCACTTTGTCAGTGTTTACGCAACCCACAAACAAATATTGGACAGATCAACTAAAGCCTTTTTGAGAGGCCTTTAAGAAAACTTTAGAGAGCCGCAGGAGAAAGGAAAAGAGGAAAAATAAAAGGAAATAGATGAAACTCTGGGGGCCCTAACTCATCAGCACCTCTTAGCAATTTCTGCACCGTTTGCCCCCACTTCAGTCCACTCTCTGTCCTTACACCCCACCTTACCGTTGTCATGGTCGTGTCATCCTTCCTAGGCGTGAGTCCTTCAAAGACACGTAAGCTGTAGAAGCCAACGACGGAAGACGCCATCAAGTAGCTGTTCAGCAAATCAATCAAGGACCAAAATCACTTTGCTGGGGGGGGGAAAAAGCTTCACTGAGAGTTTCTTAAATGCGTTTTTAGCCTGCACCTTTTCAGGTATAATAAAAGGTGATGAAACAAGACGTGTTTTCCGGAAGGTGTTCGGCTGAACTATGTCCTGGGTAAACAAAGCTGCCTTGGTAATGTTGCCTTTGGTCATGGAGCATGCTACTCTGGCCACAGACAAAGGGGAGGTCACTTAAAGGATACAACATGAGGATGATCTCGAGCACTGCCTGAACCACACCAAATGTGGACAGGGAGGTATTTCCAATGCCACGGTCCTGAAGATGAACATAGGAATAAGAAAAATTACTCATTTGCTGTTATTGCACAAATCACAAGTTAAATATGAACATAAGTTAATTTAAAAATGGGAAATAACAAAAGGTGTTTGCAGTTGGACATATGCAATTAAAGAAGACTTGTAAAGAAGGTAGCTCTGTGTTGCACAAAGAATTTTTCTACTTGTGAAAACTGAATAAAACTGGATAAATAATGAATGAAAGAAGATGAAAAGAGGCTTTTTTTGCAAATCACTGTCGATCATACAATATGTGAACAGGTGTTCAAACAAAAACAGCACATTGCTTACGGTAAGAAGATTAGACAGACTGAAAGCATGCCAAAAACATAAAAACAACTAAACAAATTCTTAAGCAAATACACCCGACATAACCCCACCCCCCCCCACCACCACCACCCATTCACAACTCCCACCTCTTTTCCTGCTGCAGTCTTTTGAAATTAAAGCAGTGAAAAAAAATGACATAAATCTAAATAAGCAACTATTTAGTCAAATGATTAATATTTGCTTTTGTTGAACTCAGTACCAGGACTAATCATTTAATGATTCTGGAATCTGTATGGAACACCTACAATACTTCACAAAAACAATTGTTGTAAACTTTTTCATACTAAAAAGAAGCCTTCACGGAAAAAAGTAAGCCTGCTAATTTGTTTTATGCCTTGTAATGCTATTGTCATGTTTGGGAGCTTACTGTAAACCCAAGGTGCAGTGCTCTTTACGATCTTACAGAGAGTTTAGCTGACACCGGCTGATGTCATTTATTAATGCAGGAATTGTAAGCATGCATTAAGGTTGTGTGTGCACTCTAAAATGCAAGTACATATGCAATTAAGACTTGTTTGCCATATCAAATGAAAAACGGACAATGTTACCAAATACACTGCCTGGGCAAAAAAAAAGTTGCCACCCAAAAAAAAAAAAAAAAAAAAAAGGCCACACGCTAATATTTCATTGGACCACCTTTAGCTTTGATTACAGCATGCATTCGCTGTGGCATTGTTTCGATACGCTTCTGCTAGATCTATTTCCTTCCAGTGTTGCATTAATTTTTCACCAAGATCTTGGATTGATGACTAGGCACTAGGCATGATGGGTGCATCACTTCACCTGCCTCTCTTCTGATGCGTCCATCACTCTTGAACAGGGTAAATTTGGACTCATCAGACCATATGACCTTCTTCCATTGCTCCAGAGTCCAATCTTTATGCTCCCTAGAAAACTGAAGCCTTTTTTCCCAGCTAGCCTCACTGATTAGTGGTTTTCTTAAGGCTACACAGCTGTTCAGTCCCAATCCCTTGAGTTCCCGTCGCATTGTGAGTGTGGAAATGCTCTTACTTTCACTAATAAACATATCCCTGAGCGCTACTGTTGTTTTTATTCCGTTTGATTTCACCAAACGTTTAAGTGATGGCTGATCACGATCATATAGGATTTTTTTTCTGGCCACATTTCGTCCTCGAAGACGATGGGTCCCCACTATCCTTCCAGTTTTTCATAATGCTAATAATTAATAATTAACAGTTCTTAACCCAATTTTAGTAGTTTCTGCAATCTCCTTAGATGTTTTCTCTGCTTGATGCATGACAATGATTTGACCCTACTGAAACAGACTGACATCTTTTCCACAACCACGCCATCTGTCTTTCAACATGGTTGTTTAAGAAATGAGAAGCAACTCCTTGCACCAGTTGGGGTTAAATAACTTGTTGCCAGATGAAAGATAATCACCCATGCAGTAATTATCCAATAGGAGGCTTGTGCCTATTTGCTTAGTTAAATCCAGGTGGCAACTTCTTTTTTGGCCAGGCAGGGTATTTGTCCATGAAATTCGATGAATCCAATAATCTACTTAGAATACAAGTATGTCATAAAGAAAGAAACCTCCCGTGGAGCAGAAGGGCAAAAAGCTTGCTTGATCTTGATCCTAAATTTTCTGCTTTTTAAATAAAGGCAAGACTGAGGTTTTGGTTTTTGAGCCTGTGCAAGTTAGGAATACATTTTACAGCCTTACACTTCCTCTCTATGGCATTAATTTGGCCTTCGGTTCTAAAGTTTAAAATCTTGGTGTTATTTTTATCAGGATATGTCTTTTAACACCCACATAAAAAAATTACTAGAACCACTTTCCTATCATTAAAATGAGAAACATTTGCCCCAAAATGATGCAGAAACACTGGTTCATGTATTTATCATGTCTAGACTGGACTATTGCAATAGTTTATTATCTGGGTGTCCAAATAATTCTTTAAAAATTCTGTAGTTAATGTGAAATGCTGATGTCAGATCTAAAAAAAGCTAAGTCTGGTCCTCTGGACATTCAAAAAACAAAACAAAACAAAAAAAGTAGAAACGTTTCGTCTTTCGTCCGAAAGACTTCCTCAGTCTGAGTTGCTGTATTCAGCTTAGTCTTATAAATAGCACCCTCTCACAGTG
>JARVJN010000835.1:16878235-16889245 GCA_031763805.1 Argolebias nigripinnis | reverse complement strand
GCTTTTAACCTCCAATACAACATACAATTTCTAACTTAAACTAATTTAGATATAGGATTTTAACAATTTAAACTTAACCATTCTCTTAAATATTGCCATTGATTTAGCCTCTTTAACATCATTTAGTCCATGTTTGAACATGCAATGTGTAAATTCTGTGAGGATCACTGAAATGGTGAAATAATTCAGAAAACAGTTTTACAAAACAGTTTTATAAAATAGTTTTATAAAACAGTTTTATAAAACAGTTTTATAGAACAGTCAAGTGGTCAAATTGTATTTTCTCTTATCATTTTAAGTATTGTATTTGTCATGATGACAGATGCGGCACTGCCTCATTGGCCTCCCCTGACTGCACGTCTCCGCTGTAATCAGTTTTAAATGTTACTTGATTATTCTGGCAGAAATATTTACACTGGAAGTGCCCCAGGCTGCACAGGAAGTACCAAAAAAAAAAGTCTATGTAAATAACAACCTAATACAAAACAGAGAGGGATGTAAACCTTTAGAAAATACTGTTCTCATGAACCGCTTTGATATTTCTGTTGTAAGAGCTCAAAGATCCACTTTGGTCTCAGTCAGACTAGATGTTAACATGTTCCACAGAACACACTTCAAAAGAACCAAACTATCCCTTCAGGTGTATGGACGCAGGCCTGCTCACTGGGTTTTGTTACTTAATGCTTTTTGTTGGCAGGTTTTGTGTCTCTGGATCACGAGGATCAGATCGCGCTGCTGAAGGGCTCGGCCGTGGAGGCCATGTTTCTGCGCTCTGCTCAGGTTTTCAGGAGAAAGATGCCCAAAGGTCACACGGGGGTTCTGGAGGCGAGAATACGCAAGAGTGGTGAGTCCTGTCAGTGGGCTCAAGTTCACATGTGGGTTGAGTGAAATTGTAAAATCAGACCTTTTATGATTCAAAGCAGTTGTTTCTGCTGCAGCTCCAGTCTGCTCAGAACCTCCTTTAATATTTGAGAGACGTGTCCTGACTCGCTGATCTCTGACTGGGTGTTCATTACACATGCACACAGATACAGTTTCACTCTGTTCAGGTGTGTGTGTGTGGGGTGGGGGGGTGCTGAAGATGAAGAACATCAAATTGACCTCTTGATTCAGTTATTAAAATGCACAAACTGTTTTTTTCTTGTTTACAAAAGTAGCACTTGTTTGTTTACTTCCACACTGACTATTGTCTGACGTAAAAGGTTAAAAGATTTTCACTCGTGTCTGAGGTTGTTTTTGCATTTGTGTTAGCAAACTTTACCACGCATCTCAGGTACAGTATTATAATTAAACTCTCAGAACGTAATTAATCTACAACTGATTATTGTTTGATGTTAGCTCCATTCAAGATGGTTGCCACATCCAAGCAAAACATTTTTTAATGGCTACATTTAAGCCAGTTTCATAGATGTTGAGTGAAAATGTGCTGTGGTTGAATCTGACAGTACCGTACTTTTCATTGTATAAGTCGCACCTTTTTGCATAAATTAGCATTACTTGCAACTTATACAGCAAAACAACTTGTGTTTTTCCTCATATTTATAACCCAATTTTGTCTTAGATCTGACGCTTTCATTCATTCTGACATGGAAAATATTGGACACTACCATTTTCAGCCGCTAGAGGGTGCTCAAAATATATGGCAAGCCAAGTGTCTTATTAATAGGTAAAAGTGGCTATTAATGAGACACTTGTCTTGCCATACCAAGCCACCTTCGTCTCGCTCCGGAACTCCTGGAGCAAATGTCAAATCAGCTGCATTTCACCGCACCGCCCAGATGAAACGCAGCTGATTTAACCTTTAAAGTGCATTTATCAAGGAAAAGTTAAACTGAGACACACATTTGCTATAATGTTGAACAAACAAATAATTGTTTTTAAGTGTTAATCTTGTTAAATTTTGAAGAACTGCAACAGTATGTCCTCCCGTGCATGCTTGATTCACTCAGCTGGTGCAGGCGGAAGAACGCTGGAGAGCCAGTGGCTCCAGCCACGATGGATAACGCCGTGCCGCCCAAGTGAAATTAAGCTGTTTTGACCATTAAATAAACACAATTGGTCAGCTGTAACACATAATAAATGTGACTTATACACCGAAGCGACAAATGTTTTTCTTCATGATGCTTTTATTGACTGATGTGACTTATACGCCAGAAAATACGGTATATAATTATGTTATAGATTTGTTTATTTTGTGTGCATTCAGTCAAAACGATGCATTTACTGATTTAAATTTATTTTACAAGGGGTTCTATATGTTCAAATGTGTGTATATGTGTAGGTATATATATATACCGGTATGTATGTATAAATACACAGATTCATATTCGTGTTAATGTTGATACACCCTATACAATGATTTTGACATGTCTGGAATGAATCAATAAATAAATCATGGTTCACACATTTGTGACTAAAATGAGCAGACGCGCTTCAATAATTTGATGTGATATTAAATTTATGCCTCCCAAAATAATAAAAATTGGTCTTTAGTTCTGTGTCACTTTGGCTACTGTCAATTTGTTTGGTCTAGTGCTTGAAAGAAAATCTAGATAAGCTGCAGATAGTTCAAAACAAAGCAGCAAGATTAGCACTCGGCCGTCATTTTAGAACTAATGTTAACTTCATGCGTTGAAGCCTGTCTTTCTTTTAATTTTTACATGTAATTTGGATTTTACATAATATTTTTGGCGTTTTCTCACAGTTATTACCCACCTCTAACAGACATGTTTTTAATACTAGACTAGCCTCTGTTGTTACTGTTACACTACCTCTGCTCAGAACTAACGCTCTCAGAAAACAACTCTATACAGAGCTACGCTGGTGAAGATTCTCAGTCATCCAGGACACGATAAAATCAAAAAAGGCGTTCAATACAGAAACAACTGGACCTTATTTGTAATAGAACTTAATTTATTAAATTATTATTAAACTAACGCTCTTCTTTGAATTGAAAAAGCTCCCCGGATGGGAATCGAAACGTCTTCTATTACAAATAAAGTCCAGTTGTTTCTGTATTGAACGCCTTTTTTGATTCTATACAGAGCTGTTCGTACTGAAATGTGTTGCCTTCTGAAATAACGTCGATTGGAGATCATGATCGGTTTAAAAAGAACCTTTAAAAATCTGTAATGCATGATTAAATAACATTAAACTGAATGGACGAGTCAGTCTGTAAGTGAAATGTAGACTGGTTTTCTTTCATCAATGTTTGTAAGTTGTAGTCAACAACTTGTTGTGACTTTTGGCTTTTTTGTGAGATTTTGAGTTGTAATATTTGTATATTTTAATTCTTGTGGGTGTGGATCCCAGGGTGAGTAGTTTCTGCTATGATAAAGACAAATGAGGATCCTAAAGTAACAAAACAAAGCTGAAGAATGTCAAATTTTCCTTATGTGGCATCAAACTGTACCACCAGGTGGCGCCAGAGTTCCACCTTCAGAAAAGCTTAATTGATATCTCCTTTTTCTGTATGCTAGATTTATTAAGAGTTTATGTTACTAATTTGTGGTGAATTTGTGATGCTTAGGTCCACAAGAGTTTGGGAAGCAGTGACCTGAAGCTGAGGGTCTCTTTAGAAAACCTCCTGAAAGCAGAGAAGGTGGGCCGCTGGTGGATCGTCGGCTCATCGTGGAGCGGAGCTCCCATGATCAACAAGCAAGAAGACGTAACCTCTCAGAAGAGTGCTGCTGAAGGACAGGTAGACACCACAGCAGGCTGTTCAGAAAGAGACGCACCCATTCAGAATGTCGTCTTTGGGCTGCGCATGGTTTAGGAACTAAAACTGTCATACTCACACAAAAAAATTAAAAAAATCCCCATAAGTATTTAAACCTCTTAGGGTCAAAAATCAAGTATTTTCACATTTGAATATAACATTTCCTGCACCTCCTCCTTCAGTTCAGCCACAAAGTGTTGGAGATGGCTCGGAAACAGAGGATGAACACAGAGGTCAGGAGGAACATCTTCTGTGCTCTGATGACCAGCGAGGATTACCTGGATGCTTTTGAGAAACTGTTGAGGTTTGTTTACCTTTTTTTTTTTAACTATATCAAACTTAATATTTTAGGGGATCTCAGTTCACTTTTTTTTAGATTTTTCTTTAAAGCTTTATTTTTTTTTTTCTGGATGAAGGATGGGTCTGAAGGACAAGCAAGAACGAGAGATTGTTCATGTTCTGATGGACTGCTGTCTGCAGGAGAAAACCTTCAACGGGTTTTATGCCATACTGGGAGAGAAATTCTGCTTCCACGACCGCCGCTTCCAGGTACTGTAACTGCGAGGAAAAAAACAAATACTACAATAGATAATAAAATTATAGTAAAGCTTGTACTGTATTGATGTGACGCGTGTGGCCTTCAGTTCACCTCTGCAGTGTGGGAGCTTCTAACACCTTGTCTTCTGGTTGATTCTAACTGTGCCTGCAAACAATGAGGCAGAGAACACACTTCCTACACGACTGCCTGGTGGGCCACCAGCTCATATCAGAGACTGGTGACCATTGTCCTCATCAAAGAGCTCAAAATGGAGTTGCTGGGGATGTTTGCTGTTCACATGTAAACTGGATCCAGATGAGAGGATCACCTTTACACAACAGTTACCTAATAGGTCGACAACTGTTTCTTAATCAGAGTTTTGCTTTCGATGAGGTAAAAGGATTATTCAAAGTTTAGTCCATAATTCTGAGAATTCTATTTAAGCACGCAAAGTATTTATATGAGGATATCTATTTCTGAAAAATGTTATCTTAAATTATTTCAAACGTTTTTCTTTTCTTTTTTCTTTTGCTGTATTTTCAGTAATTTCAGTGTATTTTTTTAAATTGTGAGCATGTTTTTAGCTTTTATTTGGCAAGCGTTGTTGGTTTTGCACTTTATTGACTACCTCCCAAAGGGTGAAGGAGGGGGGGCACCCTGGACAGTTCTCCAGTCCATCACAGGACCTCATAGAGACAAACGAGACAAACAACCAATTCCCTCTGTCACTCACATCTAGGGACAATGTAGATTTACTAGCATGCATGTTTTTGGTCTGTGGGAATGAAACCGGAGTACCCGGAGTAACCATTCATGCACGGAGAGAACATGCAAACTCCACCCACAAAGGTCCCCAGACCAGGATTTGTACCAGGGTGACCTGCTCGCTGAGAGGCAGCAGCTCTACCAGATGTGCCACCGTGCTGCCCATTTATATTTATTATATTTAATACATTTGTTAAACCATGGCTTTCACTTTCTGAAATGATTGACCAAAAAAAAAAAGAACAAAAAAAAACCCCACAATTCTTGATATTCTATTATTTTAGGTGCACCTGCATATCACAGGTATTAAAATACAGTGGTCCCCACTCTTCATTTATCACGGTCTTGCTCTATCACGTTTTTTCAAAGTAAGATTGGACATGACGCATAACTGGCTGATTGATGGACGAGCCGCAAGATTGGCATGGGATTTTTATTATTTTAAATCATTTAGCACCTGTGTGCAGCCCACAGCTGCAGTAGAAGCTTCCGTTCTGCTCCGGAGAAGTGGGCGTGGCCAAACGTGTTTGCAGATGGCAAAGTGCAGCAGGAGGCAGAGAGCTAAGATCATGAGGGAACACTGTACTCTGATTTTACTGTTAAACACTGACACAAGAAATGGTTTAACAAATTTAGTCACTTTAGTTGTGAAGCTTTCTGATGCAGTGTCATATTATAGATAGGTAAATATTTTTGGGGCTATTATGTCAAAGTCAACTTTATTGTCAAAATTGCAATATGTATGACATACACCAAATTGAAATTGCATTACACTCAGTCCCCTGGTGCAACAGTAACCATTGAAACATTAAAACATTTAATAAACATTAGCATAAAATGAAATGGTAACAGTATGATACTGTCCTAAATTGTATTATAGCAGTATAAAAATATAAAAAGTATATCTATAAAATAAATTGAAGGTAGTGACATTGACATTTGTAGTAAAGTGACAAAGCAGCATATGAAGTGAATGTACACAGTATATGTATGAAGTATGTATCAACATTTGTGGCACCAATTGTATTTTTCTAATTTATTTTAGCACATTATAACAATAAATTACAAGATTGGGATAGAAATGTATGGTTTATTAATTTTTCTGAGGCAGTTTTGTGTTTTATGTGTTTAACTCTAGTGTATAATCATTTTATTGGATATTTAATACAGCTCTGTTTTGACACAAAACAATATTTTTGGATAAAGCACTGACTTATTGGTTTAGTTAGACAATAAATGTTTGTGTTTTTAGATGACCTTCCAGTTCAGCTTGTGGGACAAGTTCAAGGACCTGGCCAACCTTCCCAGCAGCTCCTTTAACAACCTGGTCCATCTGCTGACCTGCTTCCTTCAGAAGAAGTGCCTCCCACTCTCCATTCTCAAAGTGAGTCATTATTACAGGATGCTGCGGTGCAGCCATCGCTCTTATTTCCTCAGGCAGTGTCATCACTTGATCAAAACATATTCTTTAAGTCACAGTTGTCTTTGTAGGTGATCGAGTTCGGAGAACTGGATAAAACCATGGTTCGCTTCTTGCGACAAGTGCTGACCAAACTGCTAAAAGAAACCGAGCCCGAGGAGCTGGCCAACATTTTTGGGAGGTGAGATTCTTTTGTGCTCGCATGGTTGTGCGATTTTCTTCAAACATCATTGTTTTTACAATATTAGACAAAAACACAGATTATGATCATAAAAACAGGAATTCGTAATAAACTTCCAGATTTACTGCTGTCCGGATCAAAATGGTTTAATAGCTAAATCATCACAGATCATTGCTGCTGATACTTCTGGAAAATTATTGTACATTATGGGCAATAAAATCATGTATTATCCACCAGCCTGTCAAACAGCTCATCCATACATCCATCCATTATCTTTACCCGCTTCTTCCTTTTTGGGTCGCGGGGGTCACTGGTTCCCCATGTCCAGCAGTCACTGAGAGGTGACAGGTCTCCACCAGTCCATCACAGGGACACATGGAGACAAACAACCATTCATTCTCATCTAGAAGCCTAAAATAAAATCAGTGGTCCTTATTGTTTGTTCTACACCAGGATTTCAGGAATTCCCAAGCTTGGAATGCTGCGGGAAGGCTTGAAGCTTTTCATCAGTCACTTCCTCCTGAAGAGCGCGTCGCAGGGACCAGCTGAGCAAGCGGCGCTGCTGTCTGAGTGCGCCCAGATCGCCACCAAAGCCATGGATGCCAAGCTCAAGGTGTAACAAATGCATCGGGAACCTCAAATGTTGGCGGTGAAATAAAAACGAGGCATATGAAGAAAATGCTCCTCTTAAAAAAAACAAAAAAACATTTTAAATCTTTTTAAGAGCATGTTTGTCAGAGTAATGTATGATATTTGAATAGTAAACTTACAGCCTCTGAATAATGCAACAATGCGCAGTAAAATGCTACAAATATTGTATATTATCAAGTATTACTGCTGGCCTTTTTTATGTTTTAATTAAAACAGAAACCTCACAAGAAAATCAGTTAAAAAAAACTTATTTACTGAAAAAAATAAACAGTGTTTTTTCCCTAAATTGTTTGTTAATGTTGTCTTTTTGTCCAAGATTTTCTTTTTTTAATTAACTAGCTCGTTAAAAAAAACACACCTCGCATCAAACAAATTTAACAGAGAAATTGCATTTCCTACAAAAATGCAGTGTAAATGCTTATTGCAGAAGAACTTGCTGAAAAACAGCTGAAATTTGTTAAAAACATGTTAAAATGTAGCTGAAATGGAAGAACAAGCCTAATTAGTAGCAGAAAGAGCGCATATTTGCTGAATTGGGTTTAAATAAGCACCAAAAAAGTGTGTGTGTGGGGGTTTGCTAAAAAAAATGCTGAAATTAGCAACAAAAAATATATGAAAAGGCAGGAAGAAGCTTAAAAAACAAGAAATTGGAGAGAGCACAATTGTGCCCAACTAGGCTTAAAGAGGCCGAAATGAGCACAAAAAAATGTTTAAAAAAAAGCTGAAACTTTCATAGCGTAATAAGCTGAAATTTGTATAAAGCACAAAAATGTAGTTAGCAGAAATAATCTAAAAGGAGCACAAAACAGCTGAAAATAGCAGATTTTTTTTAATTTGCACAAGGAAGCCGAACCACAACAAAATGTAAAAGGAGCAGTGGAACAGAGTTGAAGGATGTAAAATTCCTTTTCTATGAGGGGGAAAAAAAGTGTGAGAAAAGACTAAATATTCCAACAAGCTGAAGTTGCACCACCAATCGTCATAGCACCCTTATCCTGAACGTTTAGACATATGACTTGTTGAGATTGCACAAAAATTATGGAACAAGAAAGAGGCCAAAAACGTACGCAAGTAAAATGGATCACAATAGTGTGAATGCACCATAAACTTTCACACTATTAAAACCATTTCAGTCTAAAGTCTCACCTAACTGGTGCCTGTGTCGATGCTTTTGTCTTGTTGTAGATATTTCCGCAGTGAAATGTTTACACACCCTGATGAAATGACCTGTGGACACTGAATGTGGCCTGCTCTGTTTGCTCGCTGACACCACTGTTCCCACATGAGCATAGCAGAGTCATTCTGTTACATTTGATACTTGCTCCTATAGTAATTAGCTTGCTCGCTGTATCTGTGCTCAAGCCGGAGCCTGGGTGGTCAGGGGTAAAGAATTGGTCACAAAGGTCACCCGGAGGAAACGTTGGTCACCGCTTCACAGAGAAAGCTGCTGCTTAATGGAGTTTTCTGGAAATTTCAACATGCAACAGTGGTTAATTTACTCAAAAACCTAAATGTATTCACTAAATAGGGACAATTTTGATTTGCAAAACGATGCATATGATTTTTGCCCATCTTTCTGAGGGGGAACTGTTTCTTTGAGCTTTACCTGGTTGACCCTCAGTTGAACTTTCATTTAGTCTGCCGAAGCAAACAAATGAAGATAAGCAACAGATCCCTGGTAATCCTGTTCAAAACAGCATGAAATCACTCAAATGCAGCTGTTGAATAACACGAGTCACTGGAAGACGTGAAAACCAGGTGAACTGGATCCATCTGCTCAATGGATGAAGAGCAGCACAAATGAAGAACCAAGGATTTCTTATTGATTCAACTCCTGACTGAGATTTTCTTATGCTGGGAAATAACTGAGATTATACAGTATGTAGTGAAAGACTCAGCCAGTACATCACATTTTAGCTCAATATCTGCGTAATTGAATGAGCAGTCACTTCCATGTTGGCCATTTTTGGTTTAATTGTCTCTAAATCCTAATCAGTTGTAGAATTTTTATTTAAAAGTTTTAAACCGACTCGGTGGTTCATGAGATATTTTACTGACTGAGTTGACGCCAGCAGTTAAGACTATAAAGTTTTAAGCAAATATCCTGCAAAATGCAAAGCAATTAACTTGAGGATTGTGAATAATCTTCTTCACACCCCAAAGTTCCACAGGGTTCTGTGCTTGGACCCATACTTTTTACTTTATGCTTCCATTAGTTAAAGTTAATAAACAGCGTGGGATAAATTTTCCTTGTTATGCTGATGATAAGTAGGGGGAGTGGTTGCGCAGGGGTGTGGGCCTGTGATTGGAAGGTCGCCGGTTCGACTCCCTGTATTGATAACATCAAAATGTGGGCGGGAAAGGTGAAACACCCACACCTGCCTCCATTCTCATTTGCCCCACTCTGGGCCCTTGAGCAAGGCCCTTAACCCCCACCATCTGCTCCCCTGAGTGCCCTAGATGGCAGCTCTCTGCTCCACACAGAGAGTTGTGGTAGCTCGGTGGTTGCGTCAGGAAAGGCATCCGGCGTAAAAAAATTTTTTGCCAAGTCTTCGTACGACTTAGTCCACTGTGTCGACCCCTGAAGAAGGGAGAAGCCGAAAGAAGAAGAACTCAGCCACACTAATCCAAGGTCAGTATGTGTACAATGGATTGAATTATAGACATTTTATCTTAAAGTCAGCTGATGGCCATATATTTAACTGAGTTGGCTCCAGAAGTTAATAATTTGTACAGAATGCTTTTGTTAAAATGTATCCATGAGATATTTTGTGAACAAACATGAATCTTTTAGTGGAGGGCCACTCAAACAGCTTGTTTCACAACATGGACCTGTTTCAACATTCAAAAGTAACATTTAAAACAAATCTCACATCATTGTAGTATAGTTTATTTCTCCTCACATTAAAACCATTGGAGTGCTGGAGCTAAAAGCGGCTGCAGTTTGAACTGGCTGCCTAACTGTTGCTGCTCTGGTGTGAAATGTTTCCTGTGTCTGCCTGGCCGCTCGCTGTTTGCTCTCACTGCACGTTTGCACAGATCCGACAGCACATTTAACAGTAATTCCCATGACCCGAGCTGTCAGAGCGAGGAGAAGAAACACACCGCCAGTAAATCATCAATCCACCAACAACACTCCTTTAAAAAAAAAAAAACAGAACGACACAATTTAGATCTGTTGTAGAGGATTAGGGCCACGATGCAATAACTTGTTTTTCTCAGTTCTGGAGAAAAGAAAAATAGACAGAATTCTGAGATTAAAGTTGAAATACATCTATGTTTTGGATCCCCCCCGAATTCTGAATTTAATCTCAGAATTCTGATTTTAAGAAATCTGACTTTAACCTCCGAATTCTGACTTTAATCTCAGAATTCTGATTTTAAGAAATCTGACTTTAACCTCCGAATTCTGACTTTAATCTCATAATTCTGTTTAATCTCAGAATTCTGTTTAATCTTCTAAGATTAGAGATTAAAGTCAGAATCCTGTTTAATCTCAGAATTCTGTTTTTAAGAAATCTGACTTTAATCTCAGAATTCTGACTTTACTATCAGAAATCAGACTTTAATTTCAGAAATCTAACTTTAATCTTATAGAATTCTGAGTTTAACCTCATAATTCTGACTTCAGTATCAGAATTCTGACGCTAATCTCAAACTTCTGCTTGTAATCTCATTAATCTGACTTTAATCTCCAAATTCTCTCAGAAATAATAATAATAAAGAATTCAATTTTT
>JARVJN010000835.1:16659917-16670197 GCA_031763805.1 Argolebias nigripinnis | reverse complement strand
AGAGAGGTGCGACATGTTTATGGATTTTTCCAATTTATTGCCAATAATTGGACAATGCGACTTATAGAGCGGTGCAAGTTATAGAGCAGAAAATAAAGTACGTAGATGGATCGTCCCTTGGCACCTACAGTTGGCTGTCGGCAGCGACGAGGAGCTCGGCAGACTGCTGGGAGGAGTTCTGCCTGGCATTCGGGCGGTCCTACAGCCCGGGGGAACCGAGAGGTTGAGTCTGGGTGGACAGATCAGACGGTATCTGCAGCCCGATTCTTAGGCTCCACTGTGAGATGGACCTTTACAAGAGATCCTTCCTGCCTACAGTCATCAGTACCTATAACATCTTTTAATAAAATGAGGGTGACGGGTTACAACAACAAATAATTTCCCTTTGGGATTAATAAAGTATTTTTGAATTTAAAAATTTTAATGCTATTTCCTGCACTTTGGTGTATTTTAACAGTTTGTTTAACATCTACATTTACCTACATTTTAAACACTCTGCTTCTGTCAAGCATCCCCCCACCATACTTGCCGGTTCCAAGCTCGACTCCTCCGTCTGTCGCGGCTGCCTGTGAGTCCTACCCACATATGACTGCCTGGTTAGCTCAGTGCTCACCCCCACCCCTCTTAGGGGTGGAGATTTTTTTTTAGTCGAAGTGGAAATGCTACTTGAAAAGGCAGCTTGTAAGTGGCTGTTGTGTTTAAAATTAATGTTTATGTAATTATTTTCAGTTTACATATCCAATATAGGTTTTATTTGTTCAAGGCAGTTATATTGGTTCAAAACTTTCTTATTAGTAAGCCTGAGTTACTGGATCTAAGCAAACGGTTACCGGAACACACCCGGTCAAAATAAGAGAGGATCTGGCTCAAATTAAGCCCTGTTCCCACAGGTTGTTGTGTTCGAGCCACTCCGCCCGTTGTGGTCCTATAATCGGACTTGATTTTATCTTATTTCAGCACTGCTTATAAGTCCGAGTGTCGCCATGCTGCACCATCATCTCTGATATCGCTGTAAATGTGCTCATTTCTTGTGGCGCTGTCCGTCAACACGATCAGAGAGGAAGTGGAAGTTCAGATGTAGTTTACAGTTTTGCTGGGCGGGTCATCCAGTGATGAAGCTCCGCTGGCCCATCAATGTCTGCTGTCTGCTTACGTCAAAATTATCATCCAAGAGCAGTCCACTTGGAACCACAAACAAGGTGGTCCCATAAACTGGGCTGAGTGGGGGGTGGGTACTGGCAGTGGGCAGGCCCTTAACTGGTGCGGTGTGGTGCAGAACTGATGAGGGTTGAGATGTTGGTAAAGCTCCTTGAATACTTTCTTCTCTGTTTAACCTCTGATTTAACTCGTGTGCTTCAGGTGGACGCGATGAAGGAAGCCTACGCCCAGGACTGGAGGACTGAGGAGAACGAGGAGAGCGCTGGAGATGAAATCGCACCCAGAGATGTTGGACACAACATTTATATTCTGGCCCACCAGGTTGGTTCAGAACCGCTGAGCTTGTGACTCAGGTTTTTATGTGTCCGTATGGACCTGGACTGACCCCGGGGTTGTGCACTCCAGAGCCATTAAATGATGGAAGGCTGCTGCTCTGCAGATGAGCTGCTCTGACAGTTTTCTAAAATTAGTTTTTATAATGTGACACTGGTTTATGTAAGCTGGACGGTGCAGGCGGAGTCTAGGCTAGCAGCTTTTCACTCCTGCCTTTGAGTGTCAGGCAGGTCTGTGTTTGCCCAGAACTGTTTTAACAGAAGACATTTCTGGGTGTTTTAGTTTTTCTTTTAATCGACAGGAGGAAGAAACAACTCAAAATGTGCAAACTGTAACAAAAGCTTTTTTGTATTGTTAAAAATAAATAAATAAATAAATCTCACTTTTAGCCAATCATAAAAATGAATGATGATTCTAAATATTTAATTTTATAGGCTTCTTTTTCCTTTTACTGAACACATAATGGGATGATTTTCAAAAATGGTCTTTATAAAGAGTCCATCTTTGGTCATTTTCAAACGTGACATGAATTTACATCTAATTTTTAAATGTGCTGCCAAATACGTAGTTTTTGATGTGTACATATGAAAAAATAAAACATTAAATATCATTATGTTATCAAGCCAAACACTAAATGTTGAAATTTTGTTTTAAATTATTAAATATCTAAAATGTTCTCTAAAATTAGACAAATTTTCAGGGGGTTTTTTCCCGAGGAAAAGAAAGTTAATCAAAATAGCTAGTTTCAATTTTATTTAATCTAATTTACATATTTAATTTAAAAAAATCTTAATTTCAGACAGTTTAATAATTTATTAGATTTTTTTAAGTCATAACTTATCTCATATTGTCTAGATTTACAGCTGTCTTGCTGTGAAATCGAAGTGACGCAAATAGGATGTAACCACACTCTTCAATAAACCTTTTTTTAAAAACTTTATAATGGGCATTGCTTTAAAAATGAGCTCGCAATTTAAATTAAAATACTGTTCATATGTTTATTTTTATTACAGTTTTTCTTTTAAAATGTAATAAAAAATATTTATCCAGCAATTTGAACCTTTATGCTTTGTAATTTTACAAACATGTTTGTTTTCGAGTGTGTTAACTTAAACTAGAGAAATTGCATTTCCTGCGATAATGCGGCGTGAATGCTTATTGCTGAAGAACTTGCTGAAAAACAGCTGACATTAGCTAAAACCATGCTGAAATGTAGCTAAAATTGAAGAACAGGTCTAAGTTAGCAGAAGAAAGTTGAAAGAACAAATACTTGCTAAGTTAGATGTTAAAAAACAGGAATGAGCACAAAAATGAGGAAATAAGCTACATTTGTTTTAAAAAAAAGGCTGAATTTATATATATAAAAAATAAAAATAACTGAAAAGGTAGAAAAAGTTACCAGGAGGAAGTGGAAGAAGCTGAAATTAGTAAAAAAAAAAAAAAAGTAGAATTACCGGTACTTTAAAAGCTAAATTTTGTGCAAAACAGTTAAAACGTAGCTGAAATAGCAGAAAAAGTGGAAATTAGCAGAAAAAAAACTGAAATGAGCAGAAAGTAGTTAATTACTGGTAGGCTTAAAGTAGCAGAAATTTCCAAAAATATATTAAATTGATCTGAAAACAGCAGAAATTAGCTGAGAAATGCTAAAATGCTAAAAAATAAAAAATAAAATAATAATAAGTAGCTGCAAAGGTAGAACAAGTTTAAATTAGCAGACAAAAGATGAAAGAACGTGGTTACCCAATTAGATTGAAACAATTAGAAATAAGCACAAAAAAATGTATATTAACTGAAAAAAGCTGAAATTGAAAAAAGAAAAAAACAGCTGAAAAGTAGCTAAAAATTATTATCAAATAAGCTTAAATTGCCAGAAGGAAGTGCAGAGAACACATTTTTGCTGGTTCTGGTTGCTGGTTTTGCTTGAGGTTGAAAAATGTTGAAAGAAATGCAAAAAAAAAAAAGTGGAATCATCAGAAACAGCTAAAATTAGCATTAAAATGGATAAATAGGAGCTGAAATAACAGAAAAAGATTAAACTTGCAGAAATAAGCTGAAAGGAGCATTACAAGCTGAAATTAACAGAAAGAAGTTAAAAGCAGCACAAAATGGTTTAGTTAGCAGAAAGAAGCTGAAAGGAGCACAAAACAGCTGAAAAAACAGCTGAAAGTAGCTGAAAACAGTTTAAATATGCACAAAGAAAGCTGAAAGAAGCTAAACCAGAACAAAATGTGAAAGGAGTAGTAAAAGGTTGTAAACAGATCTAAATATTTGAAGGATGTAAAATGAGCTCAATTAATTTTCTGAGAAAAAAGTGGCAGAAAAAGTTAAAAATTTCAAAAAGCTAAAGTTGCACCAATGCCAAAAGTTTTAGCACCCTTCTCCTGAATGCACTGAACGTTGTGATATATGATTTGTTGAAATAGCAGAAAAATTTTGAAACGAGAAGAATGTACAGAAGAAAAATGGATGACAACAGTGTGAATGCTTCATGATCATTCACACAACCAGGAGGACGTACTTTAAATATAATGCTGCATAAACAAACAGTTTTTTTATTTTTAAATTCTCAGTTGGCTCGCCACAACAAGTCCCTGCAGCAGAGCCTCAGACCCGGGTCGAGATCGGGCCTGGATGCTGAGCAGGACGAAGCTCTTCAGCACTACGCCAAGCACACAGCCCAGATAGAAGTGAGCATCCCTTCATCCCTTCATCCCAGTCATTTCAGAGACTTTTGGTGCAAAGCAGTTTCTCTCCCTTCAGATTGTGCGTCTCGACCGCAGCATGGAGCAGATCGTGTTTCCAGTCCCGAACATCTGCAAGTACCTCACCGAGGAGTCCAAGATGCGCGTGTTCACCACCACCGAGAGAGACGACCAAGGCAGCAAGGTGAACGACTTCTTCCATCAGTTCGACAACCTCTACAGTGAGATGAAGTGGCAGAAGAAGATTCGCAGTAAGTCTGGATGTGACAGTGACTGTGGCTGAACCGCTGCCAGCAGCACAGCTCCACTGAATTGTGCTGATTCTGCACCAACTTGTGTATTTTTGTTATTCTGCTCAGAAAACAAGGCCCTGTTTTGGTTCTCACGCCACATGTCTCTTTGGGGGAGCATCTCCTTCTACCTGGCCTGTATCCTCAACACCGCCGTGGCTGTGTTCTACCCCTTTGGGGATGATGGAGCTGAAGGTAAGCATTTCTGTTTTTTAATCCGTGGAACTCAAACAAGGGTGGCACGGTAGCACAATTGGTACAGCCTTTGTGTCTCAATGACAAGGTTGCTGGATCAAATCCCAGCAGGGGACCAACTTAACTTAACATCCAGGTTTTTGGAGTGTGCTAGGAAGCAGAGTTCCTGGAGAAAACCCAGACATACGGACAACTTTCCATCCCAGAATCTTCTTGCTGTGAGACAACTGTGCAAAGCAACCTCTCCACCCAAGTCCTGGTCTGAAATCTTATTTTGGTTAACCGTTTCATTGTGACAACAAGTTCTGTGAATTAACTTAAGCTCATTTTGTCTAATGCTCTGTTGGCCAGGATACCCTAAACGTCATCTCACTGAGCTTCTATTCTGGATGTGCCAATATAAATGATGAGTCATATTTACAATAATCTATACCACCAGTAATAAACTACATCTGCTGAAACCCAGTGCAGATCAAAGGGATAGCTCCAGACCGCACTGGTTCCTTTTTAAACTGTTTACTATCTAGCTTTTAACCAAAATAACCAGTTAAATTAATCTGAATTAACCACATATTAACCCCTTCGTTTCCAACTATAATCTTTATGTAATGTCCTAAATGAGTGTTTTTAAATCCAGCTGCCTTGTGAGAATGAAACAGAACTTTAAACCAAAAAGTTATTTTTCTTCATCTTTTCCTGTTGCGTTGTTGTTTTTAATGCGTCTGGCTATTTGTAATTCACTAGTTTTTTTGTTGTTGTTTTTTTTATACTGAGTGTTCGAGACAAGTAGTGCCCAAAAGTATCGTAGTAATAGAGTGCAGTAAAGACCTCTAGGTTAGGCTGCACAGCTGCAGAAAGAAAAGCTTTGCAGAGATGCAGGAAGAGAGCCATCTGCATCATGAAGGACCCCACACACCCAGCACACACACTTTTTTCCCCACTCCCCTCAGGAAGGAGGTTGAGGAGCATTAAGTGTAGAACCACTAGTCTGAGGAACAGCTTCTACCCTGAGGCTGTTAGACTCATGAATAAATAACCAGAATAATCACTGTAATACCACTTTAATTGAAGATGTGTCACTTTATCTGTGCTGCTGATTGTCCATGCTGCTGATTTCTTACCTTAAGCTGCTGTATTCATATCCATCTGCTCACAACAAACTCATGTTCAGGCTGCTGTTTAATATACCATATTATTTTACATTATTATTGTTTTGTGTATATCTTAGATCATTGTATATTATGTATTTTTTATATACTTTATATTTTGCTATTTTTGGGTGTACTTTGTAACTGGGACTTCGAGTACACAATGTCTTTCCACCTCATGTACCTCATGTGACACGAATGACAATAAAGTCACTTTGAACCAAACAAATGTTACTAATAGTCTAATTATTTTTTGTTTAAGTTGTTGACACACACTGTTTTGTTTGAAGAACAACCTTTTCAACTTGAAGGCTCCGTTTTTACATAACCTGGTTTGAAATTTTAAAATAATTTGTTAGCAAAGCCGCTACTCATTTATTAGATTCCCCTAAAACGTATCTAAGGAGGCTTGGAGATGGAGTGGGGGGTCTGCATTCATACCAACATTTTTTCAAAAATTTTAACATGACCAACATCAGGTTTGTTTAGGGCTTTTAAAACACACAGCTTGGCTTGGGAATAACATAAATGGAATATATTTTACTTCACTTAACATATATAAAATGGCAAAGAAATAGCCATTTTATGAACGTTGGACCACAGTTGTGACAATATGGTTTTGCACCTTGAATAAACAAGTTATTAAAACAAACAAGTGTGTGAACAAGTTGTTACTTGGTGTGACATCAGACTGGGATTGGGATGTAATATTGTGTTTTTGTCATAACAGCAACATTGTTACAACAAACGTGCAGCTCCTTCTAGGCAGAAAATAAATAAAAGTATTCATGTCGGTTTAAACCCAGTGCATATTTTCAAAGAGGTTGTTTCAGATAGTTTTGAACGGGTGTTTTAATAATACCTTGGGCTTTCAAAAATATAAAGTTAGACGTCTAAATCAAAAATGCACAAAATGTGCACTTTTGTTAAGTTGAAAATGTCAAAAACCACTTGACAAATGTTTCAAAAAGAATAAAGAACTGAAAAGTGGACACTCGTTCTCCAAAATATTTGCTTAATTGCAGCAGTTTCAATTAAGTTTAAGCTCTCGCAAATATCCGGAGTTGAACCACAGTCCTGATTAATGTGAAAAGGGTGATGATGTTTTTGCCCATGCACATGGGATCTGCCCCTCGTGATCTGCAGATGCTGGATCTATCCCTGTGATTTTATTTCAACGACTAAAGAAAGCAGACCTCGTGAGTCAAAAAGTTTATTCTGTGATTTTGTTCCAAGATGCTGATGCCAGTGACGCTGCAGCTTCTTGCCTGTGCAGAGGGCAGGAGCTGCATGTCAGACCACCACCAACCACATGTTGTTTTCTCTAACAGATGAAGTTTGTGTTAATAAAAGGAGTGAAACGATTCATCAGTTCGCTGGTATGGTATTGATCCAAACATTGGGGTTACATAGGTATGTATTTATTTACCTCAGTCTAAAGTGAAGCATGGAGCTAAGCTGTACTGTTTGGATGATGCCAAGGAAGCTTTAGAAAACCTCAACAACACAGAAATTGAAGGACGAACAGTTAGACTAGAGTTCAGCCAGAGGAGCAACAGCGGAAGAGATGGAGGGCCAACAAAGATGTTTTTTTTTTTGTGCAGGGTTTTTCTGAGGACACTACAGATCAAACCCTTAGGGAGTCTTGATGCTGTTGGAGCCAGAATAGTTCGAGACAGGGAGACTGGTTCATCAGAAGGGCTTTGGCTTTGTGGAATTTGACAATGAGGACGACTACAAAGCAGCTAAGGAGTCAATGGAAGATGGTGAAATAGTAGATCAGGGGTTCCCAGACTTTTCCATCCCCTGCTCTCGCAAACCCACAACGCTACGAAATACAAACATCAATTTTTAAGTTTTAACTTATATTCACTATTTATTCAATTGATTATTACAGCTGCTGAGCATAAAAATGTAATTCACTAACATGTTTTAAAACGGTTCTATTCCCACTGAAAAAGAAACAACAACTTTTCAACAAATTGTTGACCAGAAGAACAAAACAAAAATGAATCTAACTTCTCTCGGAAGCATGTTTATCTGAAAATGACACATACAGATTGCCCTAGTGGGCCATTTTTGTTATTGATATTACTATTTATTTATTTATTTTTTGTTGCTTTTATCCTCCAGCTTTCTGGGGGCCTCCTAGCACCCCCTGGTGGCCCCCTCTTGGAAAAACACTAAAATAGATGGCAGCAAAGTGACCCCTGGACTATGTCAAGCCCAAGGGTGAGGGTGGCTTCCATGGAGGCAGAGGAGGTGGTGGGTTTAGAAGAGGCCGTGGCAGGTTTGGTGATCAAGGTGGAGGCAGAGGAGGTGGAAGAGGTGGTGGTGGATTTGATGGAAAATACCAAGGAAAGAAAATCAAATAAATCCTTGATGTATTTTTATATTTTCAATGGACTCTTGTTTCATCTGTTTCAATGTTTTTGGACATTCCAGAAAGCCTCATTGGTATATTTATCTGTAAATGGGCCTTTTTTTATTTTAGCCCTTTATTTACACCGTTCTCATCTCTACCTTCTTGTGCCAGAATGGTACCTCTGAGCTGTTCACCTTTTAATGCTGCATGTGACAAGTGAATGTCCCAAAAGCAAACATGAGCCTCTTGCCCTCCTATAGGGTCTTTTTTTCTTCACAATGAGTAAAATGGAATGGGTCTGGCAAGCAAATTTGCTGCGAAAGTGAATTGAATTGAATGAAATTGATATTAAATTTTAAATGGATTCATGAATTTAATGATTTTTTTTAAATACTTGAAATGAACTGTCAAAATTGAATTCATTTGCTACTAATTACATGATTCTCAACCTGCCATTGTGTATCTGTTCCTCCTTCCTCTCAAACCCAGCCGGGCAAAGCCGATGACCGCTTGTCCTGAGCCTGGTTCTGCTAAAGGGTTCGGGAGTTTTTCCTTTCTACTGTTGCCTTCGTGCTTGCTCAAGTTCAGAGTCTGCAACGGAGTTAAACTCAAAGCAGTCTGCTCCTCAGATATATGTTAACTGACTTTTTATGTATGTGAACATTTCTGTTCAACTCCCTGAGATGACTTCTGTTGTGACTTGGCGCTATATAAGTAAACTGAATTGAATTGGAGCCTGTGGACAAGCTGTCCGTGATTCGGACTTGTTGAAAAAAATCTAGCCCTCCTTCACAGCTTGTTAGCACGATGCGTTCAAATTCAACTAGAAAATGCAATCCTCTACATCAAAATATCCAGGATTTCTGAAACTTACCATATTGGTAAATATTTAAATATTTGTTGACATATCATCAGAACAGTCATTTCAATACTGTCCACTTGTCAAAATGCTCTAAAAACAAACAAAAACTCACAATGTCATCAGCAAGTTTCATTCAAAATAATATTTTAAGCAGTTTTACTGTGATACATATACATACACAGAATGTCATGAGAAGCTCATTAGGAAAAATGTTTAATTTGCAAGAAAATAATTTTCAGCTTTCAGATTATAATCTCTTAATTGCCACATGCATTGAAAAATTCCAGAAGTTTGTTAAACTCGGTTCTGGTGGTTTTGTAGTGATGACAGGATGCATCCATGCAGCCTGCGTGAATTATAATCCAGAGGGTGGGAGTGTGTGAGCCTGGTTCTGCTGGACGTTTCTTCCTGTTGAAAGGGTGTTTTTCCTTTCCACTGTTGCCTTTGTGCTTGCTCAGGATGGGAGACTGTGATGAAGTGAAGATTCCTTCCTTAGACAAATAACTTTTACTAATTGTTTTGGATGTATCTGATTTGGCACTATATAAATAAACTGAACTGAACTGAATTCAAAATTACGTCTAATATCTCATAAACCACAGGGCAGATTTTTATAAAATTGTCAGAAAGTGATTATTGGATGTACATGTAAAATGAACTGAATTTACTACAGCTGCATTAGCAACTACAAACCTATACTGAGAGAAAGTTTGATGTGGTAGTAGCTGAGAGTCACCCTCAACACCTACTTTGAGCACTGACAGATCATGAAAGAGCTCACAATAATGCATGATGGGCTCTTTCACACTCATTACAACCGTCAACTAAAACAGCTACATCTCTGTTTCTTATTTATATGGTACGACCTTGGTCTGAAACGTTTGGAGAAAAAAAAGGCAATCATTCTTGTAATATTAAACCAACTGATCCAAAGCGCAAGACATGATTTTACCGTATTTTCCGCCTGATAAGTCTTACCTTTCTATAAGTCGCTTTGTCCAATTATTGGCAATAAATTGGAAAAATCCATAATCATGTCGCACCTTTATTTAAGTCGTATCTATTATGCGTCACCGCTACGTGACGCGTCAGCGCCTCATTTGCCCTGCTGAAAATGGCTGCCACAGAAGCGTGCACGGAAGGACTTTTAACAAGATTAACACAGTAAAAACAATTATTTGTTTGCTGAAAATTATAGCAAAGATGTGTCTTAGCTGAACTTTTCCT
>JARVJN010000835.1:16158293-16168840 GCA_031763805.1 Argolebias nigripinnis | reverse complement strand
CAAGATGCTCAACATTCTTCATTTTACCACAGTTAAAATGTGGTAAACTCTGCTTTATCATGTCGGAGTTCAGATAATATTACTTACGACTCATTTAGCTCTGGATTGGTTATTTGCTGCCACGCCTACTGGATTGATTGACAGGTCGCATAGTGGATCTGGCTCGTGGAAGAAAAAATTTTGAGAGCTGCAAAAAAAATAACATTTTTAATAAATAAATGTCTCATTCGACTTTATTCTCAGAATATTAAGACTTTATTCAACTTCATTCTCTTAATACAGGTAGTCCTCTACTTATGAACGAGTTCCGTTCCTACCCTCGTTCGTAACACGAAAATCGCCGTAAGTCGGAAAACACACGAGCCGCCACTTATACATGTAGGCCTACATGTACGGTAATGTACAGTTACCAAGTTATCAAGCACTTTGCCTATCCTAACACAGTACCCTACATAATTATCCAAAAACACATACAGTACATTTAGAGAAATACAGTACAGTAATAACTAGTGAATTTCTTACTTTGAGCTGCTCAAGCCTGTCTCCGTCTGTTTGCACGTTAGCTCGTTGCACGTCCGAGCTCTGCAGCTTCGTGCTGCTTCACACTGTCCAAACTGTTTACAGGAAGGACTGTTAGCTTGTTAACTCCATACATGATGAAGGGGAAAAGAGTGAATAACTTACTGTGAGCAGTTTCTCTGCTGTGTCCATCCAAAGGGCTGCGTGCGTTAGCATCTTAGCCCCTCCAATAGCTGCGCGCATTAGCATCTTAGCTCCTCCAAAAGGCTGTTGAAGCAGTTTCTCTGCGTTTTACCACGTTACCTCAGTGTCCATCCAACATCTGAGGCTGCCAGGCGGACATCGAGGCGAGCTCCGCCGCCCGTAGGCTCCGTGTCCCCGGTGGGGCGTTAGCATCCACCCGTCCATCCTACAGCTAGGCTTGTTAGCATGTTATCTCGTAGCTCCTCCGGTCCGGCTTGCTGTCTGCTGCTTCACGCGGTCCACAGCGTCGTTTTCCTTTGTCCATCCATCCCTCCGCAAAACCGCCGTTCAGCTCCAGCTCATGTATCCGGACACTGCCGGACACTGCGTAATCGGCTTAAAAATAATAATAATAATAATAATAATACTTTATTTATAAAGCCATTTAAAACAACCACAGCTGCTACAAAGTGCTGTACACATGAAATCAAGAACGTTTAAACACAATTATTTTATTTATTTATTAATAAGATGCGTTCGTAAAGTCGAATCACCATAAGTCGAGACCGCCGTAAGTCAAGGACCACCTGTATCTGTTGGGTGACCATATCACTTCCTAATTCTTATAGCTCTTTTTTGTAAAATGAAAATACGGTTTGTAATTGTTTTGCATGCTTTTCCCCAAAATTCAATACAGTCGATTAAATATGGAACAGTCATTACATTGTACAATATATATAAAGCTTTGTCATTCAAAAACTCTTTTACTTTATACAGTAATGCAATTGATTTAGCTATTTTCATTCTTAAGTATTTTACATGAGATTTCCATGTCAGCTTCTCGTCAATAACAACACCTCAAAATTTTATTTAATTAACTATGAATTTCAATGCTGTCATTTTAAAGTTGTTGTTTAAAGTTAAAACTATTAATATTGACAAAGTTGAGAATTTAATGTTTATTTGATGGTGATTTCATTTGTTTTTGTTTTTTAAGGCTAAATACAAATACAAGTTGAACACTTATTTATTTGTACAGTTTGTTGTTTTTCTGAGGCTTTTATATTGTTTATATCAATATCGAATTATACAGTTATTGACTGAAATTAAGAAATATATTGTGATAAACATTTTGGCCATATCATCCAGCCCTAATATATTTTAGTTTTATTTGTGCTTGAAGAAAATAAAATCCTCTCCAGACATTGATAAAAGCTCAAGGTTCTTTGAACAATATATACGGTAGATTGGAGTCCGGAAAATTGTGAAATTTACAATCTGAAGTTGTGTAGGGACCCTGTGAATTACTGTACTTTCTGTTCAGTCATATTTAAGGACATCATAGTGTCATGATAGCATCTTTTTTGATGAATGAATTGTAGTTGTTTGTGACACAGTAAATGAACCATTTACTTCAACTTTAAAAGCAAGTTTTCTGAAGGAGTAACAATGCCGGTATATGAAGTTCTGATTGTGACCAGAAGATGGTGGTGGTGATTACTTTTTCAGTTCAGCTCTTTGGTAATCTGGGCCACATTTGTTGGTAGTTTTTCCTCCCTTGTACTAAGTCTTCTCTTTGACTGTTTGACTAACTCAGAAAAAGACAAATTTCCAAGCTGCTGTTCGTATCAATCTGGATAATCTAACAGACTCCATATATGAGTGAAGAGCAACCATGACTGCAGGGACTGTTTTCCTCCAACTGTAAACTGTCTGTCAGTGTTTGTTTTAAGCTGTACCCATGACAAACCTGCTTTCATCACAGATTTAGACTTAGTGGCATTAAGCCATCTTTAATCCACTCACAGCTCTTTCCTCTTGTCTTCGCTTGTAATCTGATACGAGTGGAAGCAGGACACTGGGCCAAGCTGTATAACTTATTGTTTCCACATATTGATTTGATGAACTCCCCTTGACCTCAAATAATCGACGTAAAGATGAGGAACAGTATAAATCTTTTAACTCGGGCTGTGCGTGTGTGTGTCTTTCTCACTTCAGTTGATTGTAATTTACTAAGCATTTTCTGATGATGTCTGTTCTGTACCATCGAAAAAACTTTATTAGATTTCAGGTGGACCACTTTTTAATTACCACAAGTGCACAACTCTGCAGAAGTTCAAAAATAAAATTACATGTTTACAAAATACTTTAGTGGAATCACAAATGTATCCACTATAAAGCAATATGGGGTGTCTATGAGTGCACACCTAATTCTCCAGCTCCCCGGGCGCTGACTACGGCTGCTCACTGCACCACCTGGTGGTGGTTGGGTTAAATGCAGAGGCCAATTTCGTCTGTCAAGTATGGGAAACATACACAGATGACAAAAATGTGACATTTATTTATTTTTATTATTTCTTGTAGTGCATGCACAAATGAGCTGACAGTACGGATTGTGCAGAGACAGGGCCACCTGCATCATGAAGGACCCCACTCACCCAGCACATGCACTTTTTGCCCCGCTCCCCTCAGGAAGGAGGTTAAGGAACATTAAGTGTAGAACCACTAGACTGAGGAACAGCTTCTACCCTGATTACTATTTAAAAAAAAGAAAATCACAGTAAAATGCCACTTTAATTGCTGATATATATGTGCTGCTGATCTCATGCTGCTGATTATCTCATGCTGCTGTAACATTCATACCCGTCTACTCACTACAGACTCATGATCGGGCTGCTGTTTAATAAACCATATTATTTTACATTATTAATGTTTAATGTATATCTTAGATCATTATATACTGTCTCTTTTTATACTTTATATTTTTGATATTTTGGGGTGTAACTGGGACCTTGAGTACGGTACGCAATTTAATTCCACCTCATGTACTACATGTGATGTGATTGACAGGACTAAAATCATCATTTTCAGATGCAGCTGAAAGCAAAGAGGCTGAATTATGGTAGGTCTGCTCAGTTTGGACTCGGGGATTCTTTAAACCTGTCACTGAGGGGGAGCAGTTGTCGTCCTCTGATCAAACTCAAACAGATCCCCACTGGAGCCATTTGTCCTCTAATGCTCCTGACTGCAGCTTTGCTGTCTGTTACCGTCCTCCATGTCTCCTCATCACGTCCAGAATAATGAAGGCGGACTTCTTTGACGCAGTCTGCTTGGTTTTTTGTTTGTTTTTTGCCACAGTGATAAATATTCCCATCATTATAGTGGATAAATTTTAGAGTTTGAGACGTCTGGTTGGACAAATCAAACAGATGTTTTTTGTTTTTTTACCTTGTTATTTTCAGACTAACAATCTTTTTATTTTTATAGTTTTTACCATTTGCTGTTTTAACAAATTTAACGGTTCATTACTTTTACTGTTTCAATTGATTTTATAGTTTTTATGCTTGCTTTTATGTGTTATCAATGAACAGCACTTTGGAAAATTGTGTTGATTTTAAAGTGCTTTATATTGTATTAATATGCAGCTAGCCGGTTAAAATATAGAGTAAAATAGCAGATATAACTGCTACTCTAGATAATATGAACACATAAATCTAAACAAGGTGGATCAAGTCATTTCTTTTTATTACAATCCACAACTATTTATTTTGTGTCATTACTGAACAATTTTCTATATTAGTACTCTGAAGAAGATTCTTTGTTTAAAACACATTTTAAATTGTTGCTCTGCTGTTTGCTCATTTGGATTTTAAGAAGAAAATCAACAACATTTTCATATTATTTAGATTTTTCTTAGGTGTACCTTCTTATTTTTCTCGGTTTAATGATGATTATCAGAATAGTCATGTTTATTTTGGCCCAGCTGATGAAAATATAATTTAAATGGCATAACTTGTTTTGTTTAGCGAAGCAACAATACCGTATTTTCCGCCGTACATGTCACACTACCCTATAAGTCGCATCAGTCCAAATATGTCTAATGAAGTGGAAAAATCCATAAATACGTCACTTCGCCATATACGTTACATGTATTATGCGTCACCGCTGACAACCCAGAAATGTGGGCCGGTGTTATGCCAAAAATCGATAGGCTGCCAAATGGCAGCAGTGGGAGCATGCGCGGGAGGATTTTAACTAGAATTTAACAAGATTAACACTTAAAAACAATTATTTGTTTGCTCAAATTTGTAGTAAAGGTGTGTCTCAGTTTAACTTTTACTTAATAACTGCACTTTGATGGTCAAATCTGCTGCATTTCAAAAGTATTTGTTGCCTCGATGCTCCGGGACTGAAGGAGGAAATCATGAAGGAGGAAAGCTGTGCATTTCTTTGACATTTAACAAGATAAGCACCTAAAACGATTATTTGTTTGCTCGACATTATAGTAAAGGTGTGTCTCAGCTGAAATTTTACTTGATAAACGCACTTCAGTGGTCAAATTAGCTGCATTTTGTTGTGGCGGCACGGCAAAATGCAACCGATTTGACGGTTGCTCCAGGCGAGCTGGACGAAGGTGGGAAGCTATGCAAGCCAATTGTGTCATTAATAGCCACTTTTACCTATTACATGACATAACGGAATGCCATACCACTCGAATGCCATCTAGCGGCTGAAAATGGTAGTGTTAAATAATTTCCATCAGAATGAATGAAAATGGTCATATCAGCCAAAATTTGTTTTTTAAAAATAGGGGAAAATCCATAAATAAGTGGTTTTGGTGTATAAATCACAGGACATGAATATTATACAAAAAAAAGTGCAACTTATAGGCCTAAAAAAAATCTGTACTTTTTATTTCAGTGAAACATTTTTGCACTATTTATTCCTGTGCTGGTGATAATCTCACTGCAGCTACAGCATCACAGAGCATTCATTTTTTTTTGTCGATGCAGACTTGAAAACGTGTTTTCCAGCATGCCTGTTTTGAAGGAGCTGACTTTTACCACTCCTGGTTAAAGCAGATATTTTTTTACTTTTGGCTCTGCTGTCTGTTTGGTAGATTAAACTGTCGGTGTCAGGACTCTGGACTTCTCCTGGGTTTCAGAGCCAACTGTCTCTGCATGCATCCTGCTGCTTTTTCAGATTTTCAGCTGCAGTTCGCACATCTCAGTCTCGCCGCCTGCTCTAACCTTTTAACACCGCTGGCCAATCACCTGTCCTGTTGACTGAGCCTCATGCTGAAGCAGAAAATGACTCTTGGACAGATAAACGAAGAGACAAACACTCTCTCTACATTGCTGAAACAGTCATTGTGTCCACTGAAGGAAATCTGTTGCTTTTGTTCCAGCCAAACTAATTATCCGTACAATATTATCATTATTTCTCCAACACCGTGTGCACATAATGGCTATGCATTCCCAGTGACTGCTCTCACACATTGAACAGGTTTGATTACCATTCGGTTGTTCTGTCTGGTGGAAATCAATGAGGCAGGAAGCCAGGGGAGAGGCTGGCCGGCTGACAGCTCGGTGCTGCCTATAGCTGCTAATTAACAGCAGAGAGAAGCTCGAGAAGAGGTTGTCAGTGGGGCACGGAGGGTCGAAATCCAGAGCAATATGGATAGGGCCTGAACTTGCTGTAAACCTGCAGGATGACACATAGACAGGAACTTGTTTCCTGCTATTTTTCCTCTTGGATACAATCAAGGATGCAGGACGTTGCATGTGTCATTCAGGTTGAAAGATTGCAGCTGAAATTTATCTTTTCTCCTGAAATTTTCCCCCCAAACATGAAAACAGAGCTCTGTAGGATGTGGTTACCATCTTTGTAAGGTTTTTATCGCAGCATTTGGTGAGTGAAGAGTGGGGCTCAAACATATGTGAAGTGCTTCCCAAACTTATCATGATTTTCAGGCTTGCAGAAGGACATATTTATCATACAGCCTCCTCAGTTTTCAGTCCAGGCTCTGAAGGCAGATTTTATCAGCATCCTCTTATCTGGACCATGCACAGCTAAAATTGGCATGGGGTTCATTATTTATGCACAAATGTAGCAGAGTAAAACTGTTCTTTCTTTTTTTTTTATTACCTAAAAGATATAAGAAGTGAACAACATAAATGACTAAACACATAAGTCCTTGAATTGGAAATATTTATTATAACAATAAAGCTGCCAGATCTAATGAAAATTATTCATTTTCATTCATCCTTTGCTGTTTGAGATCATTTTCCAAGATGCTATTTTTTTAAAACGAGATTTTACGTTTTTTTTTGTTTTTTTTTTGTCAAAAATGTTAATTTTAAGGCACACTATTGTGAATGTGTCAATAGTGGAAGAGTGCCTCCTGGTGGTCATAAATAAACTTGCAGTGAATGTAGAAAAACAATGTTTTTTAAACGTTTAACAGTGTTATAATAAAGTTATTTTGTTGTTCTTTGTTTTATTGTGTTTCAGTAATACCAGCCGACAGCGCAGTCAACAAAATGCCAGGCACACATCCTCTGCACACCGGTCTGATCCTGGGCATCCTTCTGGTGATGCTCGTCATGATTGCCGCCGTGTTGATCACCATATATGTGTACCATCATCCAACTTCTGCAGCCAGCCTCTTCCTCATCGAGGTGAGCAGGAGCACCAATGCTCTAAGGCTAAATAAAGTACCGCAGCATTTTCCTGCATCTATACTATCTCACAGCATCTGATTAAGTTAGGAATAAGTGTTAAGTATTGAAATTAAACCCTTCTGACATTCCAGTGTAAAAGCAAAAATACTTGTCTGTTTTTAAGTCAAAGAAAAATAAGTCTGTATTTTGGCTCTTCGACTCATAAATATGCATTAGGATTGTGAGAGGAGCATGATGAATCCTGCACAAACACTTTGTTAATAAATTATTGAACCAACTGAAGATGGATTGCATTGGCTAAAATGAAGCCACTTAAATGTCACACAGGAACTTTGTTAAAAGTAAAAGTCTAAGAAAACTGTTATTTAAACTATTGTAGAGTCACAAAAATCACAGCTCACATAAATATTCATGACAACACAAATCTGTATGTTGAATTAAATACTTTGTAACTGTAGTGATAAATTCATATTTTTTTATGAAAACTGTTACAAAAGACAACCAAAAAAAATTAATTTCCAGCGAAAATACAGTGTAAATGCTTATTGCGGAAGAACTTGCTGAAAAACAGCTGAAATTAGCTAAAAAGAAGAACAATCCTAAATTAATAGAAGAAAGCTGAAAACACGTACAGTATTTGCTGAATGAGACTTAAATAAACAGAAATTAGCACAAAAATTAGGAAATTAGCTAATAAAAGCAGAAATAAGCACACAAAAAAAGCTGAAAAGTATCTGAAAAGGCAAAAAGAAGCTTAAATTACCAGAAGGATGCAGAAAGAACCTAAACGAGTTCAAAAAATGTGGAATTAGCTGAAAAAAGCACAAATTAGCATCAAAAGAGCTACAAATGTAAATAGTAGCTGAAAGATCAGAAAAAGCTGAATCTAGCAGAAAAAAGCTTAAAAAAGCATAACGAGATGAAATTAGCATAAAGAAGTTAATTAGGCTGAAAAGAGCAAAAATTAGCACAAAAACTTGAATTTATCTGAAAACAGCTTTAAAAAAGTTAAACAATGCTAAAAGCTGAAAAAGTAGAACAAGCTTAAATTTGCATATATAAAAGAAGAAAAAAACATGTTTGCCCAATTAGGCTGAAAGAAGCAGAAATTAACACATTGAAGTGGAAATTATCTAAAAAAAAAAAAAAAGAAGAAGCTGAAATTAGCAACGAACAAAAAAACAGCTGAAAATTAGCTTAAATTACCAGGATGAGGAGAGTGCACATTTTACCTGAGTTAGGCTGAAAAAAGCTTAAATGAGTGCAAAAAATTTGGAATTAGCCCTAAAAGCTAAAATTAGCATTAAAAACAGCTAAACAGTAGCCGGAATATCACAAAAAGCTGCAACTTGCAATAAGCAAGTTTGGAAGATGTAAAACGAGCTCAGGACATTTTCTATGAAAAATAAAATGGCAGAAAAGGCTAAATATTTCAAAAAGCTAAAGTTACACCAAATACCAAAAGTCATAGCACCCTTCTCCTGAATGAGCTGAATGTTTTGATATAGGATTTGTTGAAATAACACAAAAATTGTGGAACGAGAAAGGTGCTGAAAAACGCGAGGAAGCAAAATAAACATTCACACTATATCAACGTGAGGATTTTAGGACGTTTTGTTGGCAGCACTTTTGCATTTTCTGCAAAAATGTCACATTTAAACGCACAGAGACGAGCAAGAAGGAAACTGTTTGCTCTCTAAGATGCAGGGGCTGATTTGGATGTTGCCCTCAAGCTCTGGTTTACATGGAAACCCTCACTTCGATCTTCTCCCCACCTCTGCAGAGACGTCCGAGCAGATGGCCAGCCATGAAATTTCGCCGAGGATCGGGTCACCCAGCGTACGCAGAGGTGGAGCCGGTGGGCCAGGAGAAGGAGGGCTTCATCGAGTCCGAGCAGTGCTGAGGGGGGAGGGAATGATCTCGTTCCTGCCATGTGTGCCCTCCTGCTCAACGGGGACTTCTCCCAGAAATCTGCTGACTGAAGCGCAGTGTACACATTCCCCTTGGTAAAACTCTGGATTCGGCTTGTTTAGTGCTAGGTGTGACTGAAGCCAGTGACCAGAGGAGGCGAAGAAAACCTGAAAAGTGATCCCAGACAAACCCACTAATCAGCCCCTGTTGGTGAGAAACAGACCCAGCAGGGTCAAGAGGAACATCACTGATATCATCGATTCAGCTGGAGTAGATACAGCCTGCCATGGAGGGACTGTCCTGGCTGTCTCAACTGGTTATTTGTGTCAAAGGTGGGGTGCAGGGTGATTTAAACAATATCTATTTTCAAAACCAATACAGAGTAAGTGAAGAGATTTCCACTTTACCATTTGTGGGGTCGTTAGCATAAAGCTTTTGTATACCCATCAGGTTTAACTTGTTTTCTTTTGATTTCAAAAAGGCTTTTTTTGTTTGAGGTTTAATATTCGGGGGTCGGCAGGTTATCTGTACAGACTGGTGGTAATGCTTTTCAATACCACAGCAGATATGATTGACTTTTCCACGGCTTGCTCTGCACACGCAGGCTGACGCTGTGTGATGTATGACGTGAGCGTGAACTGCTGTTGCCGCGATCAATCATGGCACAAAAACTAAACAAAAAAAAAAACTGAACATTCAACATTGCAGATGATGGTGTTCCAAAAATTAATTAATCTTTATCCTTTTTTGTCATTTTTAATGGGTGATGGAACTCTCCTTTACGTTTTGATTTCATTAATCCAGTACCATTTTGTCCCTGATCAGTTTGCACAGTTTATTTTTTCATGTACATTTTTTTCCATTTGCGATGTGGTACCATTGCGACTTTACAAGACAGGTGCTTGTGTGTGTGAATTTATTTTCTAAAGTGTAAGGGATTAATTTGTGTGAATATATGTGAGTTGTCCGCAGGATGTCTCCCTGTATGTTTGAGCTGGCTCTGCACCAGTAACTCATCAAAGTTTGTGGATAAATGGAATTGAGACAGGGCCATGTGTGCAGGTAAAAACCGAGGTTGGGAAAAATCGATTATTTTGAGATTTGCAATATATTTACTCAGACCCCGACAATACTACGGTGGATATAAATTTTCAAAAGGAATCATTTTCCCTCTGTTCAGAAAAAAAGTTATCCAGACAAGCTGAAATTCCAACAAAAGCACTGAAGTACCCATGCCATGTCAGTAGATGGCGATAAAGTTAAAAAATAATAATGCATTACTAAATAAAAGGAGCACCTTAAAGGTGCTATGTGTAACTTTCTGTAGAGCTCAAAACTTAGAAAAATGTTCAACAGGCAAAGCATTCTGATCCCTCCCCCTCACAGCCATATATGGCTCTGAGGGGGAGGCTCTGCTGAAATTCAAATTCAAGCTCTGTTTTTATTGGCTGATTCAAATTCAAGCTCTGC
>JARVJN010000835.1:15800177-15810806 GCA_031763805.1 Argolebias nigripinnis | reverse complement strand
AACTGGGACCCTGTGTACATAATCTCGTTTCATCACATGTACCACATGTGGTGCGAATGACAATAAAGATTCTCTGATTCTGATGTATGTATGGATGGATTTTAAAGCAACCTGCCTACCAAGTCTACCACATAGAAGTGTTTTAATGTGTTCACAGTAAAAATTGAGGGATTTTTGTGTGACCCAATTTAATTACCGGTAGTCTGAAATTTGTGTACAAATACTATACACAGATGAATCATACCTGGAGCAGCAGCGTTGTATGCTTTCTATCAGAGGCAAAAATAATTGTACGCTTTTCTCCACAGATATCCCATCTGCTCCAGGAAAGGTTGTTCCCACTCGAAACACAGACACATCTGTTGTTGTGAGCTGGGATGCCAGTGATGCCAAAGACTTGGTGGGGTATTACATTGAGGCCAGTGTGGTGGGAAGCAACCTGTGGGAGCCGTGCAACAACAAGCCTATAAAGGGCACCAGGTGGAATAATTTATTCTTTTCTTTTTATATAATTCTGATAAAGACATTTATACTTTATACGTGTGGTCTAAATGACTTTCAGGTTTATCTGCCATGGGCTGACCACAGGTGAGCAGTATGTGTTCAGGGTGAGGGCAGTGAATGCAGCAGGACTAAGCCAGTTCTCCCAAATATCAGAGCCTGTGGAGGTGAAAGCTGCAATAGGTGAGTGAAACAAATCAGAAAACTAGATGGATGTTTTATTCAGAGTTGTATTTGAAGGGAATTTTATAGATTAATATTATTATATGTAGCATTTCAATTTGACTTTTTGTGTATTTGTAAACCCTTTGGGGATACAAAAGTGCTTAGTGACAAATTACTTCTTTGATGTTGGTCAAATTTATGCAAAAATCGCCCCACTTTTCTGTTAAAATGTACAGGACAAACATTTGCCTTATACTGTAAATGTACAGTTTTTTATTTAATCACATAAACCAAACCAAAAATTACAATTTCATAATCCACCTAGCACTCTTAGATCGTTTATGTAGGTTTTTAAGCATACAGTATAGGAAAAATATGAAAGAGATGCAACAGTCATTGATTTTTTTTGCAATTAAAACCAATTTTATGTTGGTTGTTTTCTTGAAAGTGTCTTCAACTCTTCATCTGCACATTTCCCACACTTCCCCAGCTTGGTTCCACTCTGTGACGCCGTCATGTTGTTCTACATGATGGTCTCTCCCTTTTCCCTCACCACCTCCTCCACCCTGTGCAGCTTGAAGCAGGGTCGGGACTTGTAAACTTCCTCTATTTTGGGTCAGTTTGATCCAATTCAGTGGTCGTTACAAACCAGCCATGTTTGTCACACCATCACCCCCCACCAACACCTGTCCTGGACACAAAATGTGTTGGCAACACCCCATGGTGCTAAAGGTACCAACAGATGGACCTCTACCACCCAAGTAGAACCCTGCCTTTTGTTTTCTTGTTCTGACCTTTGTGTCAGCAGCTAACCTGGCAAGACAATTGTTTTGTTTTACTGATTCTAATGTCATGTTGACTGATCTTAATAATGTTGAAAATTATTATTTCAAAATGCTCATTTTTAAGAGAATAGTGTTTGTGTACACACCAGTGTTTGCTTTTTATGGAATTGTACCATAGGCATCGCAACAATTATATGTGAAGGGGACGTATTCCCCTCACATTTAAAAAATATTCATTTGGAAACCACCACCACCCACACATATGCACATATTTACCATGAAATATTAGTTTAGTGCTGTTTCTATTTTATCCATTCCACTTGATTAATAGTATACTCAAACCACTAAAAAATAAACACCAGGTTATAGTTACCTTCAAAACTCACCACACACTGCATGTATTTCCTTTAGGTCACTTGAGGGAGGGGGCACCTCTGTGTTGCACAGTAGCTTAGTGCCAAGTTAGCCAAGTAGGTATCTCTGCAGACGAATAAGCGTTTCCAAAGGAAGACGTATCAAGGGCCACACCTGATTGCAGAGAACCCCTTCTCCAAGTTAGCGTGGGCAGTTGTTGACCAGGGTGGTGGTGATGGGGGGTGTTAGGATGAGTGAGAGAAGCAGAGCTATACATCTGTAGCATCTTAGCTAACTTGTCTGTATTGCGCGCCACTAGCTTAGCACTACGTTAGTGCCAGCAGAGCATTGTGCCATGCTCTCTAAAATAGTTATTGAATCAAGTGCTTACTGATGTAGGTAAATAGCATTCCGTTAAAATACATCAGAATGCAGGAAATGGGATCTATTAAAAAAATTTCTAGGGGAGGACCCCCCAGGACCCGCCACCAGTGTCCCCACATTACAAATGCTTCTGACGCCAATGGAATGTACATACAGTACTGTACTGTATTTTGCGTAATCCAGAGCAACCCCACCACCACCACCACCACCACCAAAAAGAAAGGAGAAAAAAATACAATGACTGCATTGGTTTACTGATTTAAAGAAATAAGTTCATCACAACTATTTAACCACCATTCTCCACCTCAGGAGATAGTTTAGTTTTTTATTTTTATGTAATTATACAAACTAATCAGCACTTAAGCTTTTACCCTGGGTGTTAAATTTAAACCAAAAGGCTCCTGCAACAAGAAAAAATAATATTAAAAAATATATGAAATCAAATTTCAGGTTTACAAAGATATGTGCAACACAGTATGTTTACATTATTCAAATTCTACTGAAAGTTTAAATAATTTCATTAGACCAAAACTTGGCTCTTGCATGGTAAAAAAAAAAAAACTGCTATAAAATCTCTCAGCGTTATACAACACGTAAAAAAAAAAAACTTTATGTAAACATGGAAGGATTTGTTGACAATGTTTCAAAATTCAGTTTTCTTTCCTAATGTGTGCACACTCATCTGCTGCTCTGTTTTCCACCCCTGCATGTTCTTCCTCCTGGATGCCACCTGTTGGTGATCTTGTCTTCATTTCCCCTCCCAGCCAGATGAAGACATTGCTCATTATTTGATAGGCTAATAAGATAAGACTTGTTCGTGCCTTTTTTGTGTGGGGCTCTTTGAATGTATGGTCAGGATGTAAACAATGAATGATGTTTCATTTGCCTGTTTTAAAAACTTATCTTGCTTTTTTTTGCTAACACCCATAGGGGGCGGCATTCCACACGGTGTGTTGTCGACGATGGGGCCGGGGGGTAACGCGTGCCAACTAACCGAGCACAAACCACGCTGGACGGACACGCATGAAACTGTCTAGTTTTCCCCTGACACTGTCCAAAGCACAATAAATCACACGCTGACACTGAAACTTGGGAGGGGCTGCTAAGCCAGACTTCTAGGAGGGTAAACGCAAGGGGGCCCAGAGAGGCAGCATGATGGGCTCCAGACCTGCCAGAATACCCCCTCCGAGTCTGGTTTATTTTTGGAACCACTCACTTACCAAATCTTAGCTGCACACTTTGAGTAAATCACTGTTCAGATTCAGGATCGAACCGAGTCAGAGGGCCAAAAGGCACGTAAGTTTTCTGTAGATGCTTCTGCTAAGCAGGAGGGCTCAAAGTCTGGGAGAGACAAGGCAGGTGAGCGCCAAACTTTATGTCACAGAAAATGTATAAGTTAATTGAGAGCAAATAAAAATCATTACAAACAGATTGCTTCACTGGTGTTCTGCTTGAGGTAAGTCATGTTAAACACCCCACTCCTTGACTCAGTGGCCTGCTGTCTGTCACATCGGAACATGTCTCCACCCTGATTCCCCTGAGCGCCTTAACTCTCAGAGGTGTTCTGTGACTGGAGCCGCTCGGTCTCCCCTCACTTGACCCAACCAACACAAGAGCAGGACATTTGACCTTTCTGGGAGTGAAATTCTTGACTGTTTGTACCACTTTTCCATCTCAAAGTAGTCTCTGTACTTAATGTAAGCTTTCTTTACACAATTCCAATGTAACTTTCGAAATGAAATGTAGAATGGTGTTTAAGTAAAAATTATCCTGTATGCCAATATTTGCTGTGAACACATTGTCTATTTAGCAACATGTCTAAAGCAACGATTAAACTATTTCATGGATTAAAGATTAAAAGTATATTAGACCGGATGTGGTCAGTTTCTCATCATTTCACTTTCACATGAGCTCAGTCTTCCAGCAGAGGCCCTTTGGTGTTAATTTAAGTCTTCTGTCTCAGCCTCGCCCGCTCCACCCTATGGCATCAGTGTTCTGGAGTGTGTGCGTGACTCCATGGTGCTGGCCTGGAAACAGCCAACCTTCATCGGAGGTGCTGACATCACCGGCTACTTTGTCGATTACCGTGAGGTCATCGATGGTGTGCCAGGGAAGTGGCATGAGGCCAACATCAAGGCCGTCAGTGAGAGGGCCTACAGGGTGAGGGGCTCTGAAAAGCACTATTTCGTCCAAGTCTGGCCGTTTGATGAGCAACGGTTTACATTCTTGTGCTGTTGTCTGCAGGTGTCAGAACTGAAGGAGAACAGGAAGTACCAGTTCCAGGTGCGAGCTGCTAACATGGCAGGTGTTGGCATCCCATCGATGCCCAGCAACACCTTCCTGTGTGAGGAGTGGACCATCGCGGTTCCAGGTTGGTTCGTCGAGCTGCAACCTTTTGCTTGTTTTTACAACAACAACAAAAGAACCATACTTTCCATATAAAAATATAATCAGTTACATCTTTTTATTTTTGTAATGGAAAGGCAATCAGATGTTATAGTTTATAAGGATAACTATCTATTGTTTTGTTGTACGTCAAAGTTCAGATTCAAGAATCTATATTATCCTGGTTTCTGAACAGTTTTTGAAGAATCTGAAAACAAAATGAAGACTTTTTTTCCTGTTTGTGAATACAATCGTGTTAATGAACTCCTGAAAAAGCTTTACAGACTCCATAAAAATGTAATACTTAAATAAATAAAAATAGCCCATCTCACTGCGCTTCCATTTTTCCAATCTTGCCTATGATTTTCTGCAGGACCCCCTCATGATCTACAGGTTAGAGAAGTACGAAGTGACTCCGCTGTGTTGCTATGGAAGCCCCCTGTGTACCAGGGCCGCAATCCGGTCAACGGTTTCTACATTGATATCAAGGAAGCAGACGCACCAGAGGAAGCCTGGAGGGGAGTTAACACCAAGGCTTCAGAGAAAACATACATCAAGGTCATCGTCAGGAGTCAGTTTCTCTGAAAGCTTTATCTTCACACCTGACTGCAGCTGCTGTTTCACCACTGCTTCTTTTTTGATGTACAGATTAAGGATCTTAAGGAAGGTGAAAAGTATGTGTTCAGAGTGCGTGCTCAGAACAACGCCGGTGTTGGAAAAACCTCAGATGTTACAGAGCCAGTCCCTGCCGTGACCAAACCAGGTAGGATGTGATAAATAGTCTTCAGACATGATGTTTTTGGGTGATATGACATTATTACGAGGGTCACCTTTGTTTGTTTTCAGGCACCAAGGAGATAGCAGTGGATGTTGATGATGATGGTATCATCTCTTTGAACTTTGAATGCAGTGACTTGACCCCTGACTCCAAATTTGTGTGGGCCAAGAACTATGAGGAAATCACAGACACCAACCGCCTGACCACAGAGACCAAAGGAAACAAGTGAGATGATCAAATACCTTCAGACTAACAGTATGCGTTTATCTCCTTATATAATATATACTGTACTGAGAAATTATAGGTGGCAGCATACATATCTTGATACAGTATATTACATAGTCACTGTGATAAAAGAAAACATTTTATTTACATATTTTCATTTGTATGTGATGCATTCAAAGATGAGCTATTTCATAAATATCTACTTATAAAAGCGTAAGAGTTTTTCTTTGAATGGCAATTCAGAAATTAGCCAGGACCAGGCCTAAATTTGGCATATCTGTGATAGTTTTGTCCAATTTTCTTGTTTTATTTTAAAGCCATCGTCACCAATATTATAACCGATATCATTGAGCATTTCCAGCTGAGACTGTTTGAGTCCAATCTTTGCATTTGCTCTAATATCATGTTCTGTGCAGGTCCAAAGCTGTTTTTAACTCTCTTGGGGAGGAGGACATTGGTGTTTACTCGTGTCTCGTCACTCACACTGATGGTGCTTCATCCAGCTATACCCTCTCTGAGGAAGGTGGGTATACAAATTGGTATATATCTCATATCTATCTAGCTAGCTAGCTATCAAGTCTATCATCAAGACCAGTTGTTCTTTTTAAAATTTTATGAATCTTGTCTCATTCATCAGAGTTGAAGAGGCTGCTGGAGGTCAGCCATGACCACAAATTCCCCAGTAAGTCACAGCTCGCCAAACATGGGGCTGATTAAAAATAATTAGAACAATAATGTAATTGATTGTCATTTATTTTAAGCTGACTCGTATGTTTTTTTTTTTTCACTTGCCTCTTTTCACCAGTTATTCCCCTGAAGTCAGACTTGGCGGTAGAGCTGCTGGAGAAGGGAAAAGTGCGCTTTTGGCTGCAGGCAGAGAAGATCTCAGCGAACGGCAAAGTCGATTATGTTTTCAACGATAATGTTCTCTCACAAGGAGAGGTCAGTAAGAATCTGAGTTAAAGAATTTGCACTTTTTTTGCAAAACAACTTAAAAACGTGGTCTTTTTTATTTATTGTTTTTGTTTTTACAGAAATACAAAATGAATTTTGACAAGAACACAGGCGTGATTGAGATGCTTATGGAGTCTCTGACCCCAGCAGACGAGGGCACATACACCTTCCAGATGACAGATGGGAAAGCTACAAACCAGTCCAGCTTGGTACTGATTGGTGATGGTATGTTCAGTCAAAGAAATAATCTAAAACTTTTCAGATCACAGGTAGTCCCCGACTTTCGACGGAGTTCCGTTCCTACACGCCAGCGTAAACCGAATTTCGACGTGTCGGAACATACATACAAACTGCCCCTTATACGTACAATAATTATTTTACCAAGCACTTAGCCTATCCTAACACAGTAACCTACATAATTATTTAAAAAAAAACACATACATTTGGGAGCCATATTGAAGGGGGGAAATAAGAGTTAATAACCTACTGGAAAGCTGGTGGAGCCTTCCTCCGTCTGTTAGCATGTTAGCTCGTTGCTCCTTCAAGCTCTGCCTGTACTTTTCCACTGCTTCGCGCGGTCCAGAGTTTACAGTAAGGTCTGTTAGCATATTGGCTCGTTGCTCCTCCGCTGTTTCTGCCGTCAAGCTCTGCTTCTGCCGTCGAACCGAAAGTAAAACCGGAACTCGGCTTTAAAAAAAAAATATATATATATATATACCGGTATATATATATATACCAGTATATATATTTTTATTTTATAGGAGATGTGTCGTAACCGCGAAACATCGTAACTCGAGACCGTCGTAACCCAAGGACTACCTGTATTGTGCACTCTTTGTCAGACATGTAATTGTATGTAATCAGTGTTTTGTTCATGTAAAATAAGTCAATTATTTTATTTGTTTACCGAATAAATGTGTTTAGTCTGTTAGTCTGAACCAAGTCCTCACTAGTGGCCTTACTCATTTACCTTACTAAAAGTGTTGGCCCAAATTTCTTTATTCACCGTTAACGGTTTATCCTTCTCAAAACTTAATAATATGTTGTACAGCAATGTTAAACAGTTATTTCTGTACATTAAAAAAGCAATAAGATTGTCATGACATTTCAGCAGATAAGAAGAAAATATTTGAATTGGGATTAACCAAATGGTTTGCTTCCATCTGTTTTTATTAACTATTAGCCATGGTAAATTCCTAATCTGTTGACTTCTGTTTAACTGTGTCCACCTTCCTGGCTCCAGTCCTCCAGGATCGATGATCAGCGGTGCTCCCCACCAGAAGCAGGTCCTCATGCCCCTACAGTGCCAGATGAAGACTTTTTCAGTCTAATCCAGAGGGTGCAGGCCAAGCGCATGGACGAGCAGCGAGTCCAGCTGCCCGAAGACGACCAGGAGAACCCTCCGTCTCCGGACCCAGAGCCACCCGGTGGCTTTCCAAGCTAGAATTAGGTGAATAATGCCACACAACTTTGTGTCAAAGAAAGTAAGACCAGAGAAAGTGAAAGGACGATGAGCCGACATGTAAAGGCCGCACTGAAGAGTGAACTAACCAGAACATTATTGGGACAAATTCCATGTGCAATAGGTGGTGCTCCATTTAATGTTGCTTTATGTATTAATTACATGCAAATATAACAAAACATGCAAAACAGAGACTTGATGGGGTGGGCAACAAAAAAACAGTTTGGGGGTAAAATAAAAAAAAACTATAGTACAATGTATATACTAAATCTGATGCCTTAATCTGAATATTTTCAGACCCATGATTGTATTCCCCACTGTCAGACATGTTTTGGAGAACACAGTGGACGTACAGTTTGATATGGACAACTAGTGTGGAGACCTGCAGTGTGAACTGAAAGTCACAAAAGTTTATGTAGAGAAACAGTGTTGACAGGTATGCACTGACATTTTATATAAACGGGAATTATGTTGTTAATATTAGACAACTTTATTTCAAAATTTATTTGAATAATGCTGCTTTTCATTGAAATAAGTGTTATTTGTGCAGTAACAGTATTAGTATTGGCCTTTGAGTTAAAATACTTGGATCACTATTTTTTTCATTAATAACCAATTAGTTGTTTTTATTTTCAGCTTTGAAAATGTAAAATGTTTGTTAAAAATATGGACAAAACCATATTTTTGACTTGTATGCAATGATTTTCCTTCTTTACAAAATATGCAGTAACCAAGATTACTGAGCAAATTATAAAACTTATATAAAAAGCAGGTTTGTTAAATTAAGCTTGATTTAATGTTTCCTTTTAAATGTTTTTTTTAATCTTTATTATTATTTTTTAATCATATGCCCCTTATTTTCTTTACTTCGGTCAGTGAACTACAATTTACAGTAGGGATGCACAATATTATCGGCATAGTATCGGTATCGGCCGATATTAGCGATAAAGCTAAATATCGGATGTTGACCATTCCATCAAAATAACCCACCAATATATATATATACAGTATATATATATATAATTTTTCTTTTACATATTTATACAAAAGGTTCTGTTTTTGTAGAACAACCTAGTGACAAGCACGTCATGAAATCACGTGTGCCGTTGAGTTTAAAGTTGAGTTTAAATTTGTGAAAATTTACAAATTTGCACTGTTCGAGTGTTGTCATTGTGTTAGAGAGAGTAAATGTCATGAATAAATTTGACGTTAAACATAATCTAAGTTAAGTGTTACATCATTCTCAGCCTTTTTTTTGGCATCTGTATTTGGTAACAGGCTAAACTGACAAAGATCATGCAGAATAATGTCGTATTTTAATTCCACAGCAGAAAAAGCTATGTAGTCTCTGTAAGGAGGTCCAAAAAAAATAAATCTGTATTTGTATCAGTTATTGGCCAAATACGTTGTAACATATCGGCATATCGAATATCGGACAAAAATCCAATATCGTGCAACCCTAATTAATTGTATATTATGGAATGGCTAAGAAATTAACAAAACCAACAAAAGTGAGCTTGTTTCTTTTTTCTTCTATTTCTTTTAGGGCACTGCACTGAAGTACATTCCTACCATTGTCAACGATGTCAAGTTGGTCTTTGATCCAAAGGAACTAAGGTATTTTATTTAACTTTACGTTAAGTTCTCCTTAGTCACAGTAGAGACAATTATTCTGACAGGATAAAGTAATAGAGGTGAACTGTTTCTACCACTATAAGGGAATATACTTATTTCTGTATGGATTAAAGTTCATCGCCACCGCAACGGATTTGCATCATTTTGAAAGTGGCCAGGAAGGATTTCTGTCGTCTGTAAAAATGAGAGGGGAAAAAAACGTGTTTTGCTGTGGTTTTGTTAAAACCATCCAATTTGATGATGCTACGTGGATTAAACTGACGGTGCTTTCAACCAATGAAGAGAACCAGAGCCACAGTTTGACCCAATCAGAGCAGAGCAGGGCGGGTCGTTCTGTCTGGTTCACGGTGAGCAGCAGAGAGAGACTGCAGGTGAAAGCTCACCTGCAGCAAGCCAAGGAGGACACCCTGATACCCTAACAGAATGTGACATGTAGAATTATGAATTATTAAACGTATGTGTTCGCACTCGACCAGTTCACTGCAGCCGGGAGAGATACAGAACTGATACACCACCATCACCCCAGCATCTCGACCTCCCCGGGACTTTTGTTCCTAAAATCTAACTTTGTATTAAAAATGAATGCGTTTGGAGTGTTGTTATTGTACAGACACGTGCAACCTGCGCACGAGACCAAACTCCAGGTCAGAGAGAGAGAAAGAGACGTGCACCGCTGTGGGAGCGCGCAGCCTGTTGAGTTTCTCCCACTGTGAGAGAGGCTGTTTCTGCTGCTTTAGTTTTTATAAAAACATATTAATGTATATTATAACATTGTATAACATAAATTTTCTCCAAAACTCACAAAGTTCTCTGTGAGAGTCAGTTTCAGGTGTTTGTAGTTTATTATAAATATCTGCTAAATTTAGTTCTATACAGTGTTTTGACAATAACAAGGTGTTGTGGCTGTTTGAATGAGATCAATTTTATTATATGTAGAAGCATACTGAGAGTTAACTGTACTGTGATACATGTAAATTAATAAATGATCAAATATGAATTTG
>JARVJN010000835.1:15754477-15764807 GCA_031763805.1 Argolebias nigripinnis | reverse complement strand
TGTTTTGATGACTGTTTTCTGCTGGTTGAATGCAGGAGCAATAAAAGAGCCTTCAAAGCAGATGTTGTCTGGCTGTCATTCCACACAAGACACAACGCAGAATCAACTACGCTACACAGGCACATCTGTGGGCAGCAGTCTGCTCTGGTAACACGCCTATTTGTCAATGCACGTTCTACATAAAGGGTGATTTTCTAAGTTCAACACAAACACAATCAATATAAAAGTTTATCAGAATATTAAAATAGCAACCAGGAGAAATTGTAAGGCCTTTGTTCTACTCTTCCAGATTCTTACAAATTTAATTGAATAAATGGAAAATTTTACTCTCCGAAAGAAAATATGAATATTTTTACACTCGGACCTGCTTTTATAGCGAGTAAAGGAACACAAGTAAGAATGTGATCTGATCCACATCAAGCTTCAATGTTAAATTGCTTAAACTTAGCCTGTTATTGTTTTTGTTTTATTTTTCATAATCTAGTAGACTTATATAAAAGTGTTATAATGGTGTGGCAAAAACAAACAATTTTGTTTCATAAATCGACCCTGACTTTAAAAAAAAAACAACGTCCAATCAAAATGTCTCCTGTACAATTTTTTTTGTAATTGAGAGTACCCAGGTCAACATAAGCTCATTCACAAGCCCAGCTGGGAAATCACAAGGAAAGTTGTCTAATTACAGAAACTTGAGGAGCATAAGAGGACTTTCAGCAGACACTGGAGCATTACTGACCCCTACCTCTACCATAAGAAACAGCAGCAACAACATTATCACCCCCAACTGACAGACCAGCATCTCCTTGCTCTTCAGGGCTCCAGTTCCCTCCCTGGCACAACTGATGATTTTCCCCCTTTGTAAATAAACACTGTAAACTTATTTGAGTCTTTATATTGGTTCTCTTTGGTCCTTAGTTGTATCTGGGTATAGTCGCAGTCGTTGCACACATACAAACACAAGAAGACTCCCAGCTTCATCATTATGAGCCAAAGCAATGTCAAAGGAGGATGAAGTGTCTGAACGAGGATGTTTTAAAGAGAACAGACAACATACTGAAACCCTACAAGACCTCACGTGAATAGTGAGGCGCTGTTGTCTTATTTTGGCTTTTACTGACCAGAAAGAGGAAGAAAATCAAAGCTTGGAATTACCGGTACAATCAACATCGGTCAAAGAAAGCAATTAGGCACAGACTGTTCCAGTCTCCTGCGGGTAACAATGTCTCCTTCTGCAACCAGACTAAGTATCACAACAAATTGGTGTATTCTGCTGTATTCGACTTTGTAATTACAACAAAAAACACAAATATTTGCTAAAAAAAACATAAATATCTTATGCATTTTCCTCAATGATCACACCTCTAGTTAAAAATGGTAACGGCTGGGCTAGGGATGCATGATGTTGGATTTTTGGCTGATATCCAATATGCTGATATGTTAAAACATATTTGGCCAATAACCAATACCAATATTTTTTTTCCCTAGACCTACTTACCAAGACTAAAAAGCTTTCTCTGCTGTGGAATTAAAATACTACATTAATCTGCATGGTCTTTGTCAGTTTGGCCTATTACCAAATACAGACTCCAAAAAGGGGACTGAACATGAATGTTACACTTCCACTTGAATTATGTTTAATGTCAAATTTATTCATGACATTTACACTCTAACACAATGACAACACTCAAACAGTGCAAATTTGTAAATTTCCACGAATCTAAACTCAATCGGTTCACAAGTGACAAGTGAAAGGTGCACAAGTAGTAGTGCATTAATAGAAATACTTGACAGTTTCTTAAATGAAAAATTAACTTAAAACAGAAGCTTTTGTATCAGTGAATCATTTTGATGGAATGGCCAGTATCCAATATTTAACTTGATTGCTAACATCGCTCAATACCAATACCATGCCGACAATATCATGCATCCCTAGACTGGGCAAAGTTTATAGTCCTATTCCAGCTGTACTCAAGTGTCTGCCGAGATGACAGCGATTCAGCGTCTTCCTCAAGGACGCCAGGAAAAGTAGACATGCAGATATGTGTGTGTGAACAGATACGCTCTACAGCTCAACCACTGTTGAGAAACATTGCTTTCATTGTGAAGTCTTCCAGAAAACATGTAATAAACAAACTAACAAAAAAAAAAACCTGATCTATTTGTGGAGATTTGATCCAGTCCCAGATGTTCTCGTGGGACTAAATCTTTCTCTGGACAGCTGAGGTTTACAGCGGACGCTGGACGTCCAAAAGGTTCTGACTCTTGACCTATTGTCTTTGGTGCTTCCATGGATTTAGAGTCAGACTCTCACGCTCTGTTAGTTTTCTCCAGGAGTCTCTGTGCAGCTGAGAAACACAAGAATGGAGTTTTGCATGAACATGCAGCGGTTAATCACAGTCCACCGCCAGCTGTGGCAAAAAAAATACTCAACTCAAGTCATTCAGGGTCTCCCCGAGCTCTGAAAGCATGAAATCACTGTTTGCATGTTCTTGCGTTACAGTGCGCCGTATAAACAGCTGCTGGTACTTTCCCCATTACAACCACAGATAACAGATTTACAAAACGTTGATAAGACAGTGAAGAGCTCAGCTGCCTCTCGTCCCACAAACTCACCACATACAGCAACGCTGAGACTTTTTAATGGAAGATTACTGACAGAAAAGATGTGCAGTTAAATCAGTGGACTTTTCAGAAGCGCTGCTGGATTATACCGTCACTAACAGAACTCTAAACAAGTTATAACGAGTTTACCTGTGTGTGGGTGTGTTTGTATATCAGTTATGTTAGCAAAATTGTAATAAAACCCACTGAAAGTTTAAATGATTAACTACAGCTAATTAAGTTTCAGTCAACCTGATTCTAGATGGCGGTCAGCCCACACAGAAACGGCTACAACACTGTCAGTTTTACAGAAACTAACATAAAATATGCTAGCAGATCATGTGAGATTTGGTGGTTTTGCACAAATCGTTCAAGCTTTATCTAAAAAACAACAACAAAAAAACGCTAAAAACTCAGCATTTTTCAATATATTAGTTTAAAGTTTGACAAACGGTCCTGTTTAGATGAGCTAATAAACAATGATAATAAAAATAATGTGACGTAAAACTTATTTTAGCTTAAAGTTGAAATGTTACACAAAGTATATCAGTTTCATTAACTAATCATATTACATATCTGAAAATTTGCCTCAGAGTTTTTGACAACGTGCACTATGAAGGACAACTTGCATCTTTAGATCCTGCATTTAGATTTTGACGCTGTCAGACCTTCTAGTCTTTTCAAGAGGTCTTGAACGATCGTTTCTGAAGTCTTAGCTGCTTTTTCTTGATTATTTTGTCAGACCGTTGAAAAAAGGACTTCTAAACTTAAGAAATAAAACTGTAAACACATTAAAACCTGTTTAAAATCTTCATCCCGACTTCAGACGTCCTGTCACAAAGACACGATTTGTTCCGATTTCTTTGTTGAACGTATGAAGAAATGCTTTGTTTGGCTCTAACTCTGGAGAGTTATATACAGGTAGTCCTCGACTTACGGCGATTCGGTGTTACGAACGCATCTCATTAATAAAAATAAATGTTGTTTTTTAATTGAAAAAATTGAAAAATCTTATTTTATGTGTTTAAATGTTCTTGATTTTATGTGTACAGCACTTTGTTGCAGCTGTGGTTGTTTTAAATGGCTTCACAAATAAAATATTACTATTACTGTATTATTATTTTGAAGACGATTACGCAGTTTTCTGCAGTGTTCGGCAGTTTTCGGTTAGCTTCGGTTAGCTCCGGCTTGGACAGCAGGCTTTGGACGGACCGTGTGTCCGATCAGAGATTGCTTCGCTCGGAAAAATGAGCTGGAAATGCTCGGTGAACTCTGTGGATGTCTCAGGCGGACGAACGGCTTGGCGACCTGGATGTTGGTGGGACCCGGAGCTAACATGCTAAAACGCGGACGAACGGCTTCACCAGCTCCCAGTAAGAAATTAACTACGCATTTTTTCCTTCATTATGGCTCCAAATGTACTGTATGTGTTTTTTGATAATCATGGTACTGTGTTAGGATCGGCGAAGTGATTGGTAACCGTACAGTACCACAAATGTACGTGTATAAGTGGCGGCTAGTGTGTACTTCCGACTTACGGTGATTTTCAAGTTACAAACTGGCGTAGTAACGGAACTCGTTCGTAAGTTGGGGAGTACCTGTAGTTATTGAATCAAGTGTTTAAGTAAAACTAGATGTTAAACAACTGTTAAAATACACCAGAATGCAGGAAATGGCATCTACTTTCTTCAAAATTTTCTGAGGGAGGACCCCCAGACACCCTCACCAATGTAGTTTCTGACGCCAATCGTCATGGGGATGGAGGTGTGGGGGGGTGGGGGTGTTGGCTGTGGGTGGGATGTGTGGGGGTGTTTGGTGGAGGGGTAGCAGAAGGATGGGCACTTGGGGGTGCAGTACAGTACTACTGTTGGAGCTTGGAACTTGTGAGCTCTGACGCCGGTCTATTGTGACGCCGGGTGCAGCTGTGCCCCACACACACACACACACACACACACACACACACACACACACACACACACATGTTTTCCATTACTGGCTCGTTGTTAAGTAAAGATGATGCATACGCTCTCTCTCCAGTGAAGAGGTCTGGGCTTCTGCCAAGCAGCAGCCAGCGCCAGCGTGTGTGTCACAGAGAGACTTTTAAATCAGCCGTTACTAATTGACGGTGAAGAGAACGAAGTTGTGTTCCGAGCGCCGTTTCAACATCTTCCAAATTTCCAGCTTCTCGGTTAGACTTGCACTAATTTTGAGTGTTTTTCTGTTTCATTCTTTCCTTTGTCCTGAGAGTGTGCCCGTTACTGTGCACCCATGAATAAAAATGTCTTCCAGAGAGCCTGGACAAACTGCGGGCGGCTGTGAAAACGCTGATTCAGCAGTTGAACTATTGTTTTCAGTTTCGTTTTGTTGTTTTCTATAAGTATTTTTTGGGGGTAAACTACGTCTGCAGTTTGTGCTATTTTTTACAAATCATGTACCGTATTTTCCGACCTATAAGTCCCTGTTTTTTTTATACAAATTTTCATCCCCTGCGACATATGGGGCGAAGCGACATATTTATGGATTTTTTTCCCATATGTTTAGACCAATTTTTGGCTGAGATATGACTGTTTCCATTCATTCTGATGAAAAAAATGGAGCAGTACCACTTTCGGGCGCTAAGGTCCACCGACCGTTCCCAGCTCATGTGTCCGAAAAATGCCTCGTCTGCTCGAACTCACTCTGATTTGACAAATACGTGCATTTATTAAGGAAAGGTTAAGCTAAGACACATCTTTACTATAATTTTCAACAAACAAATAATTGTTTTTACCATGGTAAGCTTGTAGTCTTTCCGTGCATGCTACTGTGGCCGCCATATGCAGCAGGGCGTGACGCGTAACATACGCGACGCATCAGCGGTGACGCATAATAGATGCGCCGTATACGGAGGTGCGACATGTTTATGGACTTTTCCACTTTATTGGGCATAATTAGACTAATGCAACATATAGGGCGGAGCAACTTTTCAACCGGAAAATACTGTAATAAAAAGTTCATCTCATTCAGGAGCCTGTTGCTTTGATTTGTAACCTTTGTAACTTTACGATTTTCACCATAGAAATACATCGAAAACTCGTCTATTCTTTCAAAAACATTTCAGGTCAGCGTCAGAAAACTTGATTTGCCTTCGTTTGCAACTTTTAGCAACTGTTCTGTTACTTTTACATTTATTTACCGTTCTACTTCTTTTAGCTTGAACATCTAAGGCCTCGTCCACACGAGAACAAGGTTTTGTGAATATCGTTTTTATCCCTGAGTGAGAAAATTCTTAAACGCCACGATTGCGGAAAACATAATTTCTCGTTATGGTGTATTCTGTACTTTGTGTTCCCTGAGCTGTTGGATTAATTTATTGCCAGTCAGTCATTTGGCTACCTGCAGCCGTGCTCTTACCTTAATCTGAGTGACTGGGCTGGTTGCTTGTTTCTCGCTCTTTAGGTTGGACGGGGAGAGAGGAGCGGAGGAGTTAGGAGCCTGTGGTAGGGTTGCCATCTTGGCTCCTGGTGAGAGCTGCATGCTTGCCAGCTGCGCAGCATACAGCTGCTGCAAAAGAGGAAAAAAACCAACAAAACCAACAGGCTATTAACATCGTTCCACAGCAGCTAGTGGCTTTCTTCTTTCATCCATTCTTTTTTCCTTCCACACACAAACACACATGATCCTGGTCCTGGAGTTGTTATTTTTATGTTTTTCTAACTGTACTCAGTTTTGTCCCTAAACTTTGTTGGGCGTGTGTCTATACCAAACATATAAAAAGTATATGAAAACATGTTTGTGTGCATGCAGAGCTACCACCTAAGCCTCCTGAACAAACTTGAAATTGTTTCGAGTTTTCATTAGGCAGACTATTTGAGATCAAATATGACTCATGACTGATTCTCATACTTTAGACTGCAACACATGCACCATCCATTCATTATCTTCTTCCTTTTCAGGTTGCAGGGGTCACTGGTGCCCATCACTGTGCGAGAGGTGGGGGACACCTGGACAGGTCTCCAGTCCATCACAGGGACAAATGAGACAAACAACCATTCACTCTCTCATTCACACATGGAGACAATTTAGTTACCAATCAAACAAACATGTTCTTGGTCTTTGGGAGAAAACCCACGCATGCACGGAGAGAACAAGCAAACTCCACCCAGAATGGTCCCAGGCAGGGATTTGAACTGGCGACCTCCTCGCTGAGAGGCAACAGCTTGACCAACTGATCCACTGTGACGCCCCATGTGCATCATGTATGATACAATTAAAATGGTTTGATTCGTTTATTTGAACACATTTTTTAAAAGAATGTGCATTGTCTCAGATAAATGTATCAGAATGTGAAAAAAACATAATTTTATCTACAGTGTCAAATAAAAATGATAAACTATACAATCATTGGCAACAAAATACGATCTGGGACATCATAAAAATTACAAAAAAATAAATGTACCAAATGTTTTAAAACAATGACAACGTGCTGGCATGAATTAGGAATAACTTCAACCATGTCATAGACTGGTTGTAAACTGGTTTGTGGTGTTGCAGTGTAGTGGTCTAAGGAGAGAACTGAGCTGGAAGTTTCTTCTCCTATACAGCTGTAGGAACTTCGGTCAGATGCTAACAACCTCGTTCTGCAGCAGAGTTTCACAGCACTCCTGCTGTGAAACCGAACCAAGCGTACCGCACAACTTTGAATGGATTTTCCTTCGAGGAACCTTTTATCTTGAAAATCAAACCGGAACCTGTGCCACTACTCCGTGTAGGTAGACGCGGATCTCATGGAGCCGCTGGTAAATGAACGAGCTGAAGCCTGAGTAACGTGAACCAGACGGACGGTCCGTGCACGTTGAGGCTAATCAACTTTACCGGAGTCGAGACAAAAATCTTCCCAAAAGTAAAAAAGTTGTTGTTCATCGCGGATGCGAGTCTAGCTGAAGCAGACGAAGAGTGTGCTTTTCCTGGTTAATAACATCAAGACATTACCCCTCCTCACTGCCTCCATTTCCTTCCATCCTCCATCTTTTCTTCCCTAAAACTATCTCTTTATCCTCCTAAGCCAGTAACTAAACTTTAAGTTAAAAGTGCCTGCAGATATAAGTTATACTAAGACCCATAACTTTATTCTGTTGTTCCTAGAAGTTACGGATGCATGATTTCATCTGTGCTGAAGTTAATTTATAGGAAATAGATCGATCAATCTATGTACATATGTTGTGATGTAATTTAATGATTTGTTAATTAAATGATTCAGTTCTGCTGTTTCAACATAAATTAACGTTTCATGTCTTTTACATCTCCCATCTGGTCACAAAAGATTACTGTAATCTGAAAAAGAGAGAACCCGTAAATTATAGATGTTAATTTGTGTCAGTCTAAAACCTGCTCAGTTTACATCTGGTGTACAGGACGGTCAGTAATACTGATCACCCTGCACACCTACATTATTACAAAGGTGAGGAGCAGGCCACTTCCCAAACAGGTAGAAATTCTTGTGGAAGGATTTCACTACTCTTCTGGTTCAGCCGCCCGTTGTGGATCCCACTACCACCCACCCTGCCTGCTGTTTTTATTTTCATTTTATTTTATCTAATGGATTAAATTAAATAAAATAAAAACTTTTGCAGCTTAATAATAGTTTTGGTTTTCCTGTGACTTTGCCTATTTGCAGCATGTTAAATTGAAGGAGCATAAATGTTTGCTCCCAATGTTTTGTTGTTCTTTTTGCAGGACCACATCAGATCTGCTGCACCTGACGAGGTGCTCCTCAGACGGACCACTAATGAGATAAAAGTTGTTCTGACAGGTTCCTGCTTTGAACACTCACTTCGTTCTTCTCACCCCTAACGTGAAGGTAATGACCTAAAATCAAAGTCCTCATCAAGTTCTGCGGGTGCGTCCAGGTCACGCTCCTGGTGGGCTTCAAAAACCTTTTGATTCTGACGCTTCACCTTTTCAAAGCTGCTTTCAGGCTCATTTAAATTTACGGTGGCTCTTTGCCTCATTAAGTGAATCCATGAATCCGTTGAGGAGACGTTAAACTCGGCAGGGGGGCAAGGTGTTTTTAATAACTCAGATCATCGTGGGCTTTGTGTGAACGAGTCAAACCTTCTGGCCAGTTTGTGGGTCTCAAAGCAATTTCATGCCACATTACAAACAACAAGACCCTTAAATTGGTAATCACGACCATCCAAGAAAACAATTACAGGGCCGTTTAAAGAGGGAAAAAATAAAGAGCTTACAAAAAACACTTACATCATTTTACTTCTCCAATCCACCCAGTTCTGAAGGCTTATTATATCATTAAAGCGCTCATATTGTTTAACACGTCCGCTCACAGAACCAAGGAACTTTAGATTTTTTCTGCTCGACCGAGGGAGTTGACGTTTATCTGTCAAACGTGGGCCAAAGAACCAAAGAGCGCATGAGATGTTTGGCCTGATTGTTACTCAACTGAAGCTGCGCGACACATTTTGGCACTTCCTTAGCAAACGGCTCTGATCCAAGCCTGAATACTTTAGTGAGGTCTTCAGAAAGCATGTAGTCACTTTAAGTTATTGCACATGTTAGCAACTCGCAACAATCAAGCCTAAACTTTTGTTTACTTTTTGGACAAGCTTGGACTACTAGTTGGATGGAAAAAGAGCAAATCATCATTAATGTCAAGCAGGCGGCTGGAGTTAGTAGAGGCATTAAAACGCACCACGTGCACTCCGTGGCTCAGGGATGATTTGTTGAAGAGCGGCGCTTCGATTTTCACCCTTCACTCCTCGTGGCCTTTGTTCACATTCTCTGGTCTCCTCCCTTTGAGGCAAAGAAAGGTCCCTAATAATGTGAACGTGTGGCGGCAACACAACTTCCTGCCTCTCGTCTCCATCTTCAGGTGATCCTTGAACGGACTCTGAGGCAGCTGCCTGCCTCCTTTCTCCATCACCCTCCTCCAGGCCAAGGTGTCGCGACCCCCAGCTGACCTGGACCGGTTGGTTCTTTGGCCCTGTCCACACACAAGTGCTGTCTTTCAGCACAATAAACATGGCAGCATTTGTAGAAATGTTTCCGTCAACACAGAACCAAAGTTAAAAACCAATGCTGTAGTAATTCTGCCAGTCCTGTTGCCACAGAATACACCAAAAACAGGACAAGTGACGAGAAGCAGACGCTTTCAACTGTGACCAGAAGAAGAACAAGCCGTACGTCAATGTCCCCCCTCGCTGAGGAATATGAATACTGTAGTTGATGTTTGTTTTCTGGGCTGGAATTGAACGGTGGAAGTAAACTTTAATGTTTTTGGTGCAAAATATTCAAGCGTGCAGGAGTTAAACAGTGGAGAACATTTGAAGAGTTTCCCTGATGCATGCTCAATAATCCAGGTAGAAAAATCTAAAAAAAATAAAATGTCCAGAGGACCAGACTTAGCTTTTTTTCTTCTAGATTTGAAGAGTTTGTTTTATTGTTGATGTTGTTTGTTTTTTTGTTTGCTTGTCCAAGGCAGCACACAGTGATTTATCCCAGTAAGTGGACAAAGATGCTGTTTCCTGCACCAAGCACAGTGATGGAGCCAGGGGGCAGGGGGTGGCCAATGGTGGCCTTGGCCACCACGATTAGTCTGGGAGCGTCTGTCGCCCTATTCATCTGAGAAAAATATACTTTTAAGCAATGTAAAAACTAGAAAGTGGTTTCCACAAATGATCACTGATATGATTACATATACAGTACACATGTACATATCTATCTATCTATCTAT
>JARVJN010000835.1:15733620-15744685 GCA_031763805.1 Argolebias nigripinnis | reverse complement strand
GAACTGCGACCTAGGGTGTCCTGGTGCCAAGAGCACATATGGACACCCTTATGCCTGAACATGGTGTTCGTTATGGACAATCCATGATGAGCAAGAAACAAACAAATAAGACTAATTAAAGCTAAACAGGAAAATGTAACACGTCAACTCTCAAACTGAATTAAAAGACAACGGCTACAACTGTAATAAAAATATAAACATACAAATAAACTGACAGAGCTGGGGCCTTTCTGTTATGCAGAGAAGTTGGTTTCATAATTTAGAAGCTTAAACATCTAGAAAACTAACCGCAAACAATCTAAAGATTCTGATCAAGGTCAGATTAAGAGACACAAAAGTTTGTCCATTAAATTATTTGAAAATCCACATTAACACTTCCTAAAATAAAACGGGAACCAGGGGCGTGAACTGAAGCACACATGAGAAACAAGTTCATGCTTTTGAGTTCACATTAAATGACAAGCTGCAGTTGTGTTGAAGAGGACTTGTTGATTCTGATGTGCTACTAATTACAGTAATGGAGTTGAAATACAGTTTGAAAACATTTCACCTCACTCAAAAGAAAAATAACATTTTATTTAAAAATCAAGTCTCATATCTTTTTCATTTAATTTTAATTTTCAAACAGGATTAAGGCTACCCAGGTCTATAAAATGATCATTGTGATAAGATGTGGCCCAAAGATATTGACTTCTATTATATTCTGCTTAAAGCCAAGGAAATTAAAACAGTACAATATTTAATATCTGAAGGACCAAAAAAAAATATACTTTGCACTTAAATAGGTAATTTGTGCAAAAAATGTGACAATATGCTTATGGTGTACGCATGTAAATGAAGAATTATTATGGGCCGAGGATATAACCCTGAGGAACCCCTACAGAAAGAGGTGGTGAACTCTAAGCACAGTATCTGAAAATGGACCCCCTCCGTGCCACGAATGCAACCCGTGCTCCTAATGGGAGTGAAATATTGTGGTCTGCTTTGAGGTACAAAAGACAAATACAAAAAATTATCCAGAACCTGATGCTTATACACACACGAAAAAATAAAATGAAACTTGTGCCATTTCAGTGCTTTGAAAACATTTAAAACTAGACTGAAACTTTTTAAATGTTTTTTAAACAAACAACTCAGTTGCACAAAACACAACTTTTCAAATATTTTACCAAAGAAAAACAAGTACAGTACGAATGTTTAAATCAGGTCTGCTTGTTTAAAATCAGACAGCACAAGGACGACTCCTTGGTTGTCACATTCATATTACTGATGAATGCTTCACATACAAATATTGCCACATGTTATGACCAAGGTCAGCAGGTTTATTAATATTTGACATACAGCAGCACATTGTGGTGAATCAACCAGAGGATTAAAGACAAACATTCATATCTTCTGTCCGCTCTCAATAATTAGGTTTAGTTATCTCGCAGTAATCAGAAGTGCTTATTAAGAGATGACTGAAGCTGAATGAGTAATCGCCACTTTACAATGATTACCCTGATTCATTTCACCGCAAGACAGGCATGGAAACGTTATTATTAACTGCCCCACTCAGAATTAAATAGTTAAGTGTTTGAGAGGTGGTTGTCCTATATTTTAAAAGCAGGAACCTTTAAAGTCCACTTGTACTTTATAAATGGTGGCAAATGAAAACAGTTTGGGTGTGGAGTACACAAAAACCCCCAATGGTGTGTTTTCTTTACAGAACCACTTGGGTGCAGCGCTCACTCAGAGCAAGAACGGTGCTCTTTCTCCTTTCCTTTAGTTGTTCTAACCCTAAAGAAAGTGTTTTTTTTTTTTTGCACTAAGCAATGCACATGACGTCAGAGAGCGAAGATGAACCGAAGGGTCTGAATCACCCACTAAAGATTCAACTCATGGTCCTGAAAGGCCTGCGTGGACCGAAGACACGCTGGACTCTTAATGAACAGGATGGAAAAACACAGAGAGAAAATTAAAAGTTAACTTCAACAGTTTTTAGTTCGACGCAGCTTCGCAACGTCTCATTTAGAAGTTGGCTTTATCTGGCTGTTCGTACAATCAGATAAATGTCAAATGTGTCATCTGATTGGAAAATACATTTACGAGCCACATGTTCCAACTGCTCAGATTAATTTCTCAAAAAGACAAAAGCCATATTTATTTGTTAAATGACATAAACTCTGTAGAAACTGTGGGACAAGCATTACATTTTCTTCTATCCTTCATTCTCTTGTTATTGGATAAAAGCGCTGCATACAGATTTCTCTTAAGGCCTTTGCTTTGTTTCATAATTCAAGACTCGTGGTTGCAAAGGGTTATTTTCAAAGTCTCTATTTTTAGCTGTTGGTATTTTTATCTCATTGAGGAAAAGGAGGAGTCTTCCTCCTCTGGGTTGCAATTGTTCATTGATGATTTAATAAATGAAGATCTCCATTATTCTTAAAACACAAAGGAATGTTAAAGGATTAAAAAGAGTTCAAACAGGTAGTTTTGATAATTCATGCTCAAATCAGCACAACCAATATCTGGTTTTGTGTGTGACTTCAAAGTAAATGTGTTTTTAAACATGGAAACTAGACATTTTTTTTACAAGTAGAAGTAAAATAATAATGTAATCACAGTTAAACTACAAGTCTGAGATGTGTTTGAGGTGTCACAAAACATTAGACGATGGAACTGTGGAAAAGTTTGGAGCTAACTCTCTAATGTTTTCACATTTTGTTTCAGCAGCCAGACTTTTAAACAATCTTATAAAGTGGTTTTGATTGGTAGTTCTTCACACTTTTCTGTTTTTATTTTTATTTTTATTTTTTAAATTTTTTAAAATTTTTAAAGTTTAAACTTTGGCTGCATTTTTGATCATTTTCTGTTCGGTCGCTGCTCCTGCCGTAACAGCTTCTTTGCAGTTTGTGCTTAAAAGCATAAAAATTGGATGATTGGAGGAAAAAATAAAAGAAGAGTCAAGACCTAACAATCTTACAGATAAATGAAGTGTGGAAGTCAAGTCTTAAAGAAAAAAAATTGATAAAAGTTCTGACAAAGTCTAAGAGATTCATCCCTCAGTTGATCATTGCCAAATTATCAGCTATCATCTCTTTGAGAATTACTTGGTTGGTGCTAAATTACAGATTTATGTGTCAAACATTGTTGCATTTGTAGTATTAAACTAAAGAAATGAAAAAATGTACTGTATTTGTGACGAACTGCGTATAATAATCTAAACATTTAATTAAATTCATATTTTTGCTAAGATGGATCTTACATGTTGACACAGTACTGGTTCACTGCCTTAGATGGGACATTGTTTGTGCCTGATTCTTAGTTCAGTTAGGTGGGTTAACAAACAAAACAACAAAATGAAGAACAACAACAACAACACACTTCTGAAGATGTATTGGATAAAAAAACTGCTAAAGCCAGAAAAAAAATCTTTGAAAGACCCAAAGTATAGTCTGATGAGAGAAATGAGTTAAAAACTAGAAGAAATTGTGTCTTGGAAGGAAAGTGTAAAAAAAAAAAAAAAAAGGAGAAATAACTCAAGATATTGAATTTTAAATTATAAAAATATGTTTGTTGTTTTAAAAAGCAAAACGATGATGAGGATATCAAATCTAAAACTGGAATTCAGAAATAAAATACAAAATATGTTTAAATTTCTTAATTAAAGACCTTGATTATCTTGTTATATCTGACTCTAACCTTTACAATCATGGGGGTGGAAGAAATAATCTACTGTATAGAGAAAATCATTCATCAGACATGTTTAATTTGTAACTTTTCTTTGGAGATGATTTCAGCACTGGACAGCTCCCGCCCGTTCCACTGCGCTTCAGAAGGCCGGTCACGTGATCTGATTTATAGCGTGACGTCACCTGTTGACATTAATTCACACTTTAATTAATGATGATGGCTGAATTCAAGAGACATTCTTCTTCTTTTTTTCCCCTTTTTTTTTGAAGAGTTGGCTCTGGGTCTTTCATTGACGTGGAAGGCGTCTGCGCTCATGGGACGGAGGGGGGGTGGTTATGACGCAGCCACCTACTCCAGCTCCCACCCCTTCCATATGTGACAAGTGAAAAGACGAGCCTCTCTGGTTCATGGATAAAGAACCAACAGGGAGTGAACTTGACAAGACGCAGGAAAGTTTTTTATCTTTTATCAGCAGACAGCAGTTTTTTTTTTTTTTTTAAGGCGCAGAAAAGTCCACCTCAAAAGTGAGCTGCGAGCCGCGGGCGCACGGAGGGCTGCACCTCCGCAACGCCAAGGACACTGAAGAGTCGCATCACTGAGGGACCAGAGGAGGAGGACAGGAAGAGAGGGAGAGAGAGAGAGAGAGCCTGAGATAGAGACCCTATCTCACTCTGCAAGTCTTCACAAGATCGTGTCCAGCGTCGCGCAACTGGTAAGAAGAGGCGCCCTTTTGTGCGTTTTTACGCAGTGGAGAGGTTTTTGGGGGGAAAAAAGTGGCTTTTCGTTTGATTTTAGAAACACAGCAACAAAATATTAGAAACCACCTAATAAGAGATAGAAAGAGAGCAGATCTGGCTGTTTTAAATGAAACACTCCCACTTATTATCCTTGTTTTTTTGCTTTTTGCAGCAGGACAATGTCCAGCAAAGCGACCTTAGCATTACTCATCTATGGAATCATAATGCATCACAGCGTCACCTGCGCACCTGTGGGGATTAGCTTTCCAAGTTTCAGGTAGGTAGCTCTATTCTGCCTTTCAGTTGAACTTTTTTTATTTTTTATGATTCAAACAAGAAAGAACCAAACAGCAGCAGAGTGAACGTCTTTTCTGTCCCTCAATTAAAATAAAAAAAAAATAAAAAACGCTTATTGGGTTAGTGGATAACATCATGGCAGCCAATCTATAGGGCTGAGACACATTCACCAGGGAGCGGCTGTAATGTGATTTAGGTTGAAGTACAGTCTCAGCCTGACCTGCAGCCAGTAATCCACCGATTTATCTCATTGGATAATTAATAGAGATGAAAGCGGTGCAAAAAGGAAGCATCAAATAACATTTCTGAACAAAGCGATGGAGAATAATACGTCTTTTTGTAACTTTGGGTAAAATAAACACTGTTTGTCCAAGTTTCTATTTTAATTCAAACTGGAAAATAAGTTTAATTTTGCTTTTGCTCAGACTTGACAGTGAGGTTTATGATGAGGACGGTAACTCTTTGCCGTCTCTGGATTATGACGGAGAGCAAATAGAGGTGAGAAGCCCTTCATCCGTCAGTGACGATGTCTTCACTATGTTCTACCCTCCAGAGAAGCGGTGAGTGTCACCAACATTTCTAAACAAAAACAACAACAAAAAAGAACTATACCTTCTCTCCTGTTTTCATCTCATTACTGTATTTCTGTCGTCACGTGTTGTACCTGTCGTGTATATTGATGTATTGTCAAAAATGTTGCAGCTTTCAACAGACAGGAAAAAAAGAGTTTTAGCATTTTGAAGGTTAGTTTTCCTCCCAGCTGCAAAACAAAGATTCTCTTCAGTGTCAGTTTACACAAAAGGACATAAAACAACAGAAATGAATTGGCAGAAAAATTACAACAATTAAAAAAATGCAAAGCTGGAAGTTCAGTTAAAAAAAATAAAAGATATTTTAGGCTCTGCAGCCTCAGATATGTGCAGAATAGAACGACCTGATATATTTGTTGGCTGCTGCGCTCATGGGTGTGTGGTGATTTTTTACTGTGTGGCTATCTATATCATCCCAGAACGGAAAGACACGCAGACGGCATGTTTAATAAAGCCTACAGGAAAGCGCTGGGTCAGTTAGCAGCAAGGAAATACCTTCATTCTCTGATGGCAAAACGTGTAGGGTAAGAACATCTTCTTGTTTGTCCCTTCCTGTCCTGAATCTGGTGTTCTCTGTCCTCGTTTCGTCTTCGTTTCTGTTGGACGGGTCTTGAAACGCTCATAACTCATGCTGTTTCACGTATACTGAACCTATTTTTATCCATGCTGAAGCTGACACCCCCCCCACCACACACACTTTTCCAAACTCAGCCTTTATTAAAGGTATAATATAAAAATATTATTTCCATAGCTGACTATTCTGGAAGGGAGCTTTGAATTTATTTCTGTATAAATAATTTATGGGATTAAATCCCAGCAGAAGAGTGTGTAGGGGGTGTGGGGGTACAGTTGTAATCTCATCTCAATGGAAATACACATTGATATCCTCCTGAGGTGGGTTAAAGTTGAGCAAATTGTGTCAAATCTTCATGCAAACTTAAAGATCTGAATCAGTTCAATCATTTCTCCTTCGAGATGGATGCACAGCTAATCAAATGTGCAGGGGGGGGTGGTGCCTGGATAAATCTGATCAAGCATCAATGTGATGCGTCTCCTTCTCTCGCAGTGGGGGCAAAGCGCTGGACGACTCGAGCTCGGAGCCCCTGTCCAAGCGCCACTCGGACGGGATCTTCACAGACAGCTACAGCCGCTACAGGAAGCAAATGGCGGTCAAGAAGTACCTGGCGGCGGTCCTGGGGAAAAGGTACAGACAGAGAGTTAGAAACAAAGGACGGCGGCTCGCTTATTTGTAGCATCTTCCTCTTGATCCTTCTGAACAAAGAAAGAAAAAAAAACAACCTTCAATGTGTGCAGATGAAGTCGTTTTGACCAATCAGTGGATTGCTTTTGTGTTCCTAAACATGTATTTATGTATGAAGCAAGCCATTAAATGAATATTTTGATAATGATATTGCTTTTTTTTATTTTTTATTTAGTACTTAAAGCCCTTGAGTATCTCTGTGTGGACCAACATGTGTTAATTTAGATTTAAAAAATGCCTTTATTTATGTATTTCAAGACTTATTTATTCATTGTTCATTGAATTATCTGCTCCAACAGCCTTGTCTTTTAATCTTTTAGCGAAGACACAAAAATGAGTGGAAAATAAATAGTTTAAAAGACAATCAACGCATTAAATGCTGCTTTTTATTTTCTTTTTTGTAAAGTGACATTAAGAGTTTAGTTGTCTTTGTTCACGACAGCCTTGAAGACATAGGTTATCACCAAATCCTACAAGCGATAGACTTTGATGCCCTCCCGGACGGGGATGAGTTTGAAGCTTTTTTGGGAGACTGGCTGAAACAGTTCTCTCCTGAATTTGCGGTGAGTTTCCTGAGGCTGTGTCCTCACCAGGGCTTCTCACCTCTCTCCCTTTTTTTTTTTGAGTTTCTTTTTCTCGCCTTGTGATCTTGCTTCAAGTTCTCCTTTCACCTCATCTGTGCTTCCGTCTCACAGCTTTTGATTCCAACTGTGTGACAACGATCATGTAAGAATTTCATTTGGCTGATTTGCCAACACGACTGGCCTTCGTAAGGCTTGTTTGAATTCAGATCCATTGGGGTTATGGGGAAACGTCATGACCAGTAGCTTGTTGTACTTTGTAGATAGCTCTTTGACTTATTCAAATTTGAATAAAGATAGTTTAATTTTGACCAGATTGATAGATGAGATCACTATTGTTGGCATCTTAAAACAAATTGTCCAAATTTCCATTGCTGTTTATGTAAAAGCTGCTTTATAAACCTTTACATCTCAGTCTATTTCACATTGAAAAGTTATTCCACATGGGCGTAGCCAGGATTTTATGAGGGGCGGTTCGTTTAAAGGAAAAGTGGACCTGGAAAGAGCAACACGCCTCGGTGGTTCACTGGAAGCGCGTCGGGTTGCCTCTCCAAACTTTATCTCGACGTTTGTCTTTTATTGGATTTAAAAAAAGGAGTTTGTGTTAACAAAAACTCGTTTTTTTAATCCAATAAAAGACAAATGTAAAATACGTTCAGCCAAGTGAGGGTCGAATCCGAGTCTAGATAAGGTTTGGAGTGGCAACCCGACGCGCTTCCAGTGAACCACCGAGGCGTGTTGCTCTTTCCAAGTCCACTTTACCTTTAAACGAACCGCCCCTCATAAAATCCTTAGGCGGGACTTCATAGGCAAAGTGGGCGGTTCGTTCGAACCCCGCGAACCCCCCCCTGGCTATGCGCATGTTCCAGCATGCGTTTTCTAGCTGGAAGCATATCCCGCTGTGCTACAGCTATCTGCTGCTGCTTCTATTTGAGCTTGCAAATCACCATTAAAAAAAATAAATCAATGAACTTGAACCACCAGTGTCACAGTCCACAAAGAAGTCAGTTTTGCCATGGTGGGGCTTTCAAACCTGAGAACACGCTTCCAAATAAGCATGGTGATGGTAGCATAATGGTGAGGGAGTGAAACAGATATAGCAGTTTGATGTGAATCACCATTACGGGAATGAGATTGGATGTGTCCACTTGCTTATCAATCCGGCCAAAATGTATCCGACTGTTCTTGTTGTTGACGTTAAAAGAGCTATCTGCAGCAGGTAAGACACTAATGGTTCGACCTGCCCTAATCTTCAGAACAAATCCAAAAAGTCTTGCTTGGAGTTAGAAACTTTTCCAAAAGAAAAAAACCTCAGATTTGACACAAAGGTCGTACCTTTGAGGTGTTTCTCACCCGTTGTTCTTCTTCAGCAGTGTTTACAAATTGGCATTACACCTTTTAACTCGTGTAAAGTGCCAATACTGCGTATCTATCAAGTGGGTTGTCTGCGGTTGGAGGTTTCCTCACATTTCTCTTCCCATATAATAAGTATCATTAACATTTTGAGCATCATCCGGCAAATTAAAAAAACTATATATTAAAAAAATGATACTTGTTACATGGAAACCTGTCCATCACTTTCTTCTTTGTGGGAAACATACAAAGTGGTTTGAACCTTTGTGTTTGAACCCTTTAGGTACATTGTGCTTCCCTTTCTCTGTCATGTGAACCAATGTACAAACTGCCGACTGCATGATTAAAGTAATTGCACTAGCCGCCACATTTGTGCAGACAACTAGATGGTTTTGCTTGCTTTTCCACCACTACATACACACATCTGTCACCGCTGGCTGTTATTTTGTGTTTTGTTCACCTCGCTCATATTTCCACACAAAATGTTGGTTGAAATATGTTTTCCAATCAGGAGTGTATTTTACTGAAGGCTAGAATTTCCCTGTCCAATGCCATCCTTTATAGTCTTATGAAGATTGTTTTGTATTTTTAATCTGTGAGAAAGAGCAAAGTGGCACATTTCATCAACAAGAAGGACAGAAATATAAAAGTAAGGGATGATTAAACTGCTGGTTTTAAAAGCAGATGAGTGAATCTTTTCCTGATGACATGAAACTAATAAAAGCATCAGAGTTAGGTTATTCGATCTGTGCTTGCTGTATCAATCTTTCTTTAATTTTGCATTTTCCTCTAGGCTTTGTGACGCAGGATGCAGTTTTCAGCTGTGGTGCCTTGCATCGACTGTAAAAAAAAAAAAAAAATGCCATGAATCACAGATGGCTCTTAAGTAGCCCTTCAATGCTGCACATCTTCAGCTCGCATTTCATCGCCTTTTTGTCGTTGTCGCCTTTGTGTCACGCCAACGTTCGGTAGGATCTCAATCGCCGTCCAGCTTGGACATCAAAGATTATTGCTTGCACTGCTTTTTTTTTTCTTTTGCACTTTGTTTTAGAGCACCGGTTTTATTTGTGGGTGTGAAAAGACAGGGAAGCAGACGCTTCTTCGTGAAATATTACTTGTATGATAATAAAAGCGCCCATAGCCTTACAAAGCCGAAATAATCTTCAAAGATACATATATATAAATAAATATATTTACTGTGTGGAAAGTGATATTAGAAATATTGAGCTCAATATGGGTCAAGTCAATAAATGTAAAAAAAAAAAAGTGTTGTAAGATTTGTATGAATAAATTTTTGTAAACAACAATTTTTGTGTAATTTTTTAACACGGTTGAACAAATTGAAGCACTTTCAGCAGCTTTATTGGGATGCAGTAGCGAAGAGGCAACAAATAAAGTGCATCAGAAAGGTGATATAGACTTATTTTTACCTCATTACTATATGCTCTTCTGGATGGTCAACAACCTAAAAACAATAACCAACACAAGCAAAGGAAAAATGTGAAGAAAACTAAAAGGATGCAGAGACTCTGCGCCCTGTTTTCAGTGACTCATTGGTTTTGGCAGAGAAGCAGTGACACCAGTTGGTCTGGTGTCTGCCTCCCCTCGGGACAGCATGAGTAAAGTGGCGTGGGAGGGATCACCCAGCCCACCTCACGCACTGCTTTGCTGCACTTTACACCTCTCGCCGCGTCTTCAGCAGTCGCCATCGAGGAGGGCCCGCAGGCCAGGAGGAACAGTTGGCCCGGCTCAGCAATACACACAACGAGGACCAGAGCTCATGTGCACAGACATGAAGAAACGAGAACAAAATCTCACGTTTTAAACATTTGCAACTAACGTTCACAAAATATGTTGGTGTACATGTACTGAGATGGGTAGATGGACCCTGACTGGTTACAAGCCATTAAAAAAAATGGCATTTTATGTCCCATAAATCAGGTTTTATTTGTTTGGCACATTGCATACTGCATTCATAAATACAGTGTGCTTAAAATACAATAACATATAAAACGGAATAAATGTCATGTATTGTTTGAAACAACATCAGATTACGTGGGGATCAAAACTTGCCACAAATCTAGAGTTGCATTTGGGCCCATAAAATCCGACCCGACCTGGCCCCAGCCTATAGCCATCATTTCCGAACCCCACCCGACACAACAAATTAACAATAATTACAGGTCAGAATCAGAAAAAAATCTGACATTTTTAATTAAGCTTTGACTGCTTAGTTATTGGCTGAATAAAAGGGGCAGAAGATGGGAGCTGAGGGGGTGTTTGTCCTTTCATGGCCACCAAAGCACATTAAATCCCTGCTTCTGTCTGCAATCTGCATTATTCAGACATGGACCCTGCTTTGGCATGCCTGCTTTGGGATCTCACCTGTTTGGGTCGTCGGCCGCGCACGTCCACTGATTGCAGTGGCTGAATTAACATCTATTTGGGTGATGGATCGCTGCCTGGCAGTATAGTCCTATCTGAAGCTTAAAGCTGCTATGTGTAACTTTCTGTAGCGCTCAAAACTTAGAAACATTTTCAGCAGGCAAAGCATTCTGCTCCCTCCCCTCA
>JARVJN010000835.1:15562320-15574607 GCA_031763805.1 Argolebias nigripinnis | reverse complement strand
AAAAAGACTTGGATGGGTGGAAGGGGGAACCGTAAAGCCATCAGTATAGCTCTGCGTACGTCCGTACGTGCGTACTGTACGCAGAGAGTTCAGCCCTATACCCTAGCATACATTCTCGCGTTTTCGCACCAAATTCTTGACGTCATTTGAGCAGCTTCAGCGCTGCTCCAGACAAGGAGCGTTTACCTACGGGATAAATTGAAGTCGGTGATTGGTCATTTGCTGACACGCCTACTGAATTGATTGACAGGTGGGGGGGGGAAAGGTGAGCGCTGACAGCTCTAGCCGCAGCGGTGTTCTGTGTTTATATGTTAATAAAAAGTTCTAAAAAATAAAATAAAAAACAGGGAGCGCTGGTCCTGCAGCCCACACATCAGACCAGCCACCAGGAAATCTCCAGACCCTCCCGCAGCCATGTTGGGCCTGAGTTTAATTCGCTCATGACAAATCTGTTCATTTCTCATCATTTCAGTCATGGAGTCAACGGAGGAGGAAGCGATCACTTGCCTTTTGGCAAAAAACAAACAAAAGAAAAGGCTAGATCAAGGATGAAGAAGGGGGGATTTAATACATTGGTGTCACATACAAAACAGTCTGGTACCGGGCAGTTTATTGTGCGACACCACATTTGCATATGCAGTAGTAAAATTTGAGCTTTGCGCGTACATGCCCTGCGGGGTACGCTTGTAACTCTGCATAGTATGTCCGTACCTCGGCGTATGGATGTACGCAGAGCTATACTGGGGACTTAAGGATGGAGGGCTCAAGGAAGAACACAAGGGTTACAAACAGACAGAACCAAAACCTGGGAAACACAAACATAGGAAACACAAAAAAGGTCATAGTTCTGGCAGGTGGCAAGGAGGCCGTTCATCGGGCAGAAGCCGGTCGGGCGAGCAGCCGGGAGGCCGTCCATCAGGCAGAGGCTGGGCAGGCGGGTAGGACACGTCTATCAGGCAGAGGCTGATCGGGCTGGTGGCCGGGATGCCGTCCATCAGCCAGAGGCTGGTCGCGCGGGCGGCCGGGACGCCGTCCATCAGCCAGAGGCTGGTCGCGTGGGAGGCCGGGAGGCCGTCCATCAGGTAGAAGCTGGTCGGGCGGACGGGCGGGATGCCGTCCATCAGGCAGAGGCTGGTCGGGCGGGCGACCTGGGCACCGTCCATCAGGCAGAGGTTGGTCGGGCGGACAACCGGGACGCCGTCCATCAGGTAGAGTTTGGTCGGTAGGTGGCCAGGACGCCGTCCATTGGAAGTCATAGGCAGAGGTTGGTCGGGCGGGCGGCCGGGACGCCATCCCTCAGAGGTCACAGGCGAGGAGATGTCAGACAGGCGGCCGGGACACTGTCCATCAGGCAGAGGCTGGGCGGGTGGGCGGCCGGGACACCGTCCATCAGGCAGAGACTGGTCGTGTGGGCAGACAGGATGCCGTCCATCAGGCAGAGGCTGGTTGGGTGGGCGGTTGGGATGCCGTCCATCAGTTAGAGGTTGGTCGGGCGGCCGGGACACCATCCATCAGAGGTCACAGGCAAGAAGATGTCAGACGGGCGGCCAGGACGCCGTCCATCGGAGGTCACAGGCGAGGAGACATCAGGAGTGCGGTCTGCAGGTGAGGAGTCATCAGGCGTGCGGTCTGCAGGCGAGGAGACGTCCGACAAGTGGTCTGCAGGCGGCAAGTCCGACGTGGGATCTGCAGGTGGTGGGTCCGGTGCGGGAGCCACCTTGGGGGTTCCATGTGGTGAAGAGACCAAGAGATCTGTTGCATGCGGTGCGGGATCCACCTTGGGAGCTGCATGTGGTGAAGAGACCAGAGCTGTTGCATGCGGCAAGGGATCCACCTCGAGGACTGCATGCGACGAAGTTGATGCATCGACGGAGTGAGGACCCTCGGTGGACATCAATGCATCGGCAGAGCTGGGACCTTCTGCGGACATTGAGGCATCTGCAGAGCAAGGACCCTCTGTGGACATTGAGGCGTCGGCAGAGCAGGACCCTCTGTGGATGTTGAGGCGTCGGCAGACCGGAGACCCTCTATGGATGTCGAGGCATTGGCGGCATGGAGACCCTCTGTGGACGTCAAGACATCGGCGGAGGCCCTCTGTGGACGTCAAGGCGTTAGTGGAACGGGGACCCTCTGTGGACGTTGAGGTGTTGGCGGCGTGGGGACCCTCTGTGGACGTCGAGGCAACTGAAGATGTTGGAGATGCTGGAGTAGCAGGAGGCGTTGGAGGTGTAGCACTCTCTGGAGATGCTGGAGACGTAGCGCCCTCAGGAGACGTTGGAGATGCTGGAAATGTAGTGCCCTCTGGAGATGCTGGAGACGTAACGCCCTCCAGAGACGCTGGAGATGCTGGAGGCATAGCGCCCTCCGGAGACGCTGGAGATTCTGGAGGCCACTCGAGATGAGATGCTGGAGATGCTAGAGACGTAGCGCCCTCCGGAGATGCTGGAGGCCACTCGCCCGGATTGGACGAGTGGCTCCAACCAACTGTTTTCTGCCAGTACCTCGTCCAGGAAATCCTCCATCCCGGGGGTATCAAACAGTCCAGGTAGACGGATATACTCATTGAGCATGTTTTTTGTGGCCACCCACCTTTCCCACAGGTTGCAGGAGGTGGCCGTGTCCACAAACCTCTGTGTAGTCTTGCAAAGCATTTTAAGATCCTCCTCAGACAATCGGGACAGAAAGTTCTTGTCTACTGGGTTTTTATTTGGTTGTGTCATACTGTCAGGATTTAACTCTGAAGACAGGAGCGAACCAATGGTGCAGACAAGAGTACACAGGAGGTAGGAGATACAAAAATAGATATTTAATGATAATAAAGAAAAGGGCTGACGGGGTAGCAAACTCACACTTGGGAGACAGGAGCAACATAGGAGATATCAAGGGGAGACCCAACGATGACGCGACAAAGGACAGAACTCACAGACAGGTTTATATACGCAGACAAGACGGGACGTGATTACAAACAGCTGGGAACACAAGGAGAAATCAATCAAGACACGGATGAGATAAACAAAGTGCAAAGACCAGGGATGACCACAGGATGGAGCCATCCTTACAGTAAAATATTATATCTCTTCTAAATTTTTATTTAAAAAAATGGATAAATACATAATTCAGTGTAGAATTCTCTTGGCAGCTGGCTAACTTTGAAGCCAGAAAGATGGCTGAATCATTCTGTCATTATTGACTCTGATGTGGAAAGAGTAACAGAACGTCAAATGAGACAGACCAAACTCTTGTTCATGAACCTCCGATCTGACTCGAGTTAATGTATCAGCTGAAAGTGGCTGTGGCTCAGACAAAGTTTTTTAAATTTCGGCTCCTTTTGGTAACTGAGTTCGACACTTCGGGATTGTTTGGAGACTAATCAAGGTTTATTAGGAGTTTCTAGTTATCACGAAAAAGTACTTTATCAGCCATGACAGCAGTTATAAGTATGGAGGAAATGGCACTAAGGTTAGGCTAATGACTAGCCAAACAAGAGCCTGTTTTATGGTTTTCAGGCTTAAAAAAATCTTGTAAAAAATGTCATAATGGTGTGAATGAAATCCACTTTAATATTAACATGGTTGATAAAGTATTAATCATAAATAACTTTATGACAGAGCATCACTTCAAACCTTACCGCTCATGTTTAATTTAAAGTTAAGTAAAAAATACAGTAAAACTTGCTTTTAAAGAATCAGTGTACTGTATATTTTTAGTATTCTCTGCAGCACTATTGATCTCCTAACTTGTCTGTTTTATTGTCCATCACAGCATTTTACTCAAAACAACCTCGCATACCAGTTTAGCTACCACTGCCCAAAAATAATTACTTTCCCTGACCTTTCTAAGAACAGAAGAGTGGCTACTCATAGCTATCAGTTTCTTTTTACGTCTTTCGGACTGGATGCTTTTGGCAACGCTTGGGTTTGTTACGGTGAGCACGTTTGCACCAGTAGATTGTTATATCAGTTCACATGGTGCATGTTTCTCATCTGACTCATTAATGGTACCTACGAGACTGAGCTGGACTCCTACTGTTGTGTAAATGAGAACTAGCAGCAGTCCCATGCTGTTTACGAGCCAGAGCACTTCCTTTGGGAACAGCTTCAGTCGTCTAGAAGACCAAGGGATGGTGGTAGGGGGTATGTTCTTGGTCTTGGCCACGTTTGGACCATAATCTTTTAGTCAATTTGTTTTTTTTGTTTGTTTCAAGTTCATGTGTGCATCTCAGTGAAATGTTTTGCCTGAGCGTGCAGCGACTAAGAAATATTGTCTCCCCACCCTGTGGCTTTTTAAATTATGTCATTTAACAGATCTTTTTGTTCAGAAGATGTATTAGTTTGCAATTTACTGTTCCCCACTCGGTTCGCTCTCCATTCGACCTTGCGTGCCAGTTTATCTGAAGAGTTTGGGAAGTGCTGCTCGAAGAGGTCGCTCACAGAGTGACCTTATCTGGAAGGCTCTTTGTTTCAGAGCCAAGAGATTTACTGTGTTTTATATCAAGTGCTACTGGATGGACATGCACATGGGGCATCTTCACCGCCAGCTCTTTCCCGCTTTCAGTTTTCTCAAGCTCAAACCTCAGAGTCTGTGTTTCTTTTCTGTTGAAACAGACACTGTGAAATGTGCTCCCAAAGGCCATATGTGAGTGTGTTTATGAATGATGTCACCTCGGTTGTTAATCTAAAAAGAGAGGGCTGGAAACAGGACGGAAGGAGCTGTCGTGATTTTGCTGCTCACTAACTCTGTCAAACTGAGTAATATTCATTACGCGTTGTGAAGTCATGAAGGAAATGTAGCTAAGCTAGTAGATGTTTGGATACTGGCACATTTTTTAAAAATTCACTGCAACGTTCACGTCATAAGTTTAAAAATGGGATGAGTTGAACCTTTATTTTTAAGAGGTTCTTGTGTATTGGGAACAATAAGATAACTGCAGAGATAAAAGTTTATTTTTAATACTTTGTTGGCTGACTTTGGAATAATAACCAAAAGCTGGATTCCCTCCTTTGTGCCTTTTATTCATCTGTCTTCAGCTTTTATTTTCATAGGGCCTCCTGCTTTGCTGTATTGGGTAAAATGCAAACTGAGTAATGTCTCTTATGCGTTGTAAAGCCCAGTCCGGCCTGGACCGGCCACAGTTGGCCCAGCCCCGGTCTTCCCTGGCTCTGGTTTTATTTGCTTTCAGCAAAGTACTGCCTTGATATGGGCAGGATCGTCCGCAAAACTGCCCGAATCTCAGCTCAAAGTATCAGCGTAACAGCGTACACCTCGTTGTTTGTCCAGGGCACTGGGATGCCATTTTTTCTAAAGAAAATTACAGTAGGAGCTTTCTTTATCACACAACCAGCCAAACGCAAGTAGCTGAAGGAATGGCAGTAAGGAACAGTACCGTAACTAGAAGTGTGACCCATCTGGGACGTGAACTCTCCCCCATCCCCCGTGCCAGTAAACCAATGAACGGCCAGAAGTCTACTGATGTCAAATTTGTAGCACCTGCCTGGCCTGAATGAATCCCCAGATCTCTGGATTCCAAAAACCGAGCTGGAGCTGGGCCAAACAGCCAATGTCAACACTCAAAACTCAGGGAGGAACCCGGGTTAGGCAAGTCCAGGCCAAGCTGGGCTTTATAATGCATTTTATTGTATCATTAAGTATCAGTGTGCCACTCAGAGGATGGTATATTTTATGCTTTATTGTATATGTTACTCCTCTCCTTCACCATTTTATTTTACCTTTTCTAGTACAGGTCATAGAAAATGCTGAATCTTTGAAAATCCTGTACAAATATGCCAATCTGCGAAGGTTTCTTACTTCGTCTTGAAATGAGATTTTCCTTCCTACAAAAATAATCATGTGAGGTTTTATTTTTATTTATTATCACCATATATTATTATTGTTAAGGCAAAATAAGATTTAGTGATATGCCTTTATAAAAAGCTTGATCATATTCTGATACCAGGTCAAGACATCATGACTGTATATAAGCCTCCATTTGTTTTATCTGTACAGAAGAACACATTTTTCTATGTTTTACCTCAACAACTGGAAATATCATCAATCTGATGTAGTTTTGGTTCAACATTCTTAATATCGAGTTCACAAACACCAACGTGGTGCATTGTATTCCTGCCTCATTTACCATGTTGACCTTACCTGTCATTCGTGGACAACAAAGTGACGACAGTCAAGCTCACTGTTGGATTCTTTTACACAAATGTTGTTTTTTTTTTATATAAATTCTCCAAATTTGTTTTGGTTTTTGAACAGTTGTGTTCTGCATTAAAACAAGGAACTTATAAACATTTCTAACCCTTAAACTTTGGTCTATTGTTAAAATTACCGGTACCTCTCATTTATTCATAAAGAGCTAATGGGAAATTGTTGTTCAAATATTCCAAAATCTAACATCTAAGAAGCATCTTTCAATTCATTTTAAATTTTACAGCAGACTAAAACATTTTCTCCTAACTTGGTTTAAAACTTGTCGTTTTTGGTCTCTTTAGGTGCATTAGTGCTGGTATTTAACAGGTCAGCCACAGAACTTGTATCTAACAAAGACTAAATAACATTTACATGATTCATTACCGTACTTTTGGACTAAATTGTTTATCTTTTTTACCTTTAAAGTAATCTTTATGGACTTAATGGAAGTTTTATTGGCTACTGCTTGTAAAAGAGAGTTTAAGGAAACAAAAATAGCCGTTTATCTTTATCACCAGGGTCATACAATTTTCTGCTACTTATTTAACAGAATGAGTCTAAATGCAACCGTAAGACTGTGCTTTATTAACATGGATGGAAACGAATAACTACAAGGATCACATCTCAGTTTATTTTATGTGAAGGAATCCAATTCTTCATTCCCTTTGTCTTCTGACAGTGTTGTTTAGCTTTTATGGAAACTTGCAGAGATAAAAAAGCATGTCTTTCAGCGTTTGACGTCTCCAAGTGTTTCAGCTCATAGGTCAGCGACCTGTGAGATAAAACGGACACACACTCAGTGGTCAAACTCCCACAAACAAGACGAGGCCTGACAGAAGGCCATAAGGAACAATAAAAACTGCTTGTTTGGGCCTGTTTATTTCCAACTGCGGAGGTGTTGGGGTGTTTATGAGAAGGTTAAGAAATTCAGCACATCCTTCTTTTTTTCCTGAGGACTGGTTTGAACACTAAACTTTGTGGCTGCGTTCGTGGACTCTTAAATCAAAGCTGTGTGAGCTCCGTGTGTTGTGGTAACGCACAGAGTCAACATGCTGCCAGGCAGTCATCGGAAGGTGATTTGTAATGTAGAAAGTGGCAGGTTCTGGGGGTTATAATCATGAACTGCTGGTGAGTAAATGACTAACAACAAAAGTTGAGGATTTCCCATCGCTCACTGCACACACAGCAGATCCAGCTGTATTTGTTCTCAGATCACCTCTTTTATCCGGACGTATGCAGATACACATCCTGTGCTCTCCTCTTTTATCCTTGTGGCACCAAGTCTGAAATCACCTCGAAATTGCTCCGATGAAAGACAGTCCTCAGCAGCACAGCTGAGAAACACAGAACGGAGTGGACCGACTTACTTCTTGTGCCTTTAACAGGAAGATTTCTCTGGCTTCTTTTGTACCATAAATGACCCTTTTCCCCTGGAGTGAGGGGACCACCAAATATGTGGTAGAGCCTCACCTTTTATGTGCTGGTTTCCCTTCTGGGGGCAGCAAAGTTGGGAGTTTTTATCTTTGTGGACTAAAGAGCTCCAGTGACAATGAGCCAGGAGGGAAGATTTGTTGATAAACTCAGTTGTGGTTCCCAGGAATGCAGTCATTAGAGATGAACACGTTTAGGCAGCAGATGGGGCAGTGGGCTGTGATTTTCTCTTTGTCTATAATAACAGGTTCAGATAATTATGTGTTAATAGGACCCATCAGTAGTCCTACATGAACAAAGTGGATTTTCAACATGATTATTTTTAGTACCTCAAAGACAATCAACATATTTGTGTGAAAATGGTAAAACAACCTGAACTACATGATTGTAAATAATGTTATGCAGTCACCATTGTATGTTCCCATACAATGGGAAAATTGAATCTCTGCATTTAACCCATCCGCCACCAGGTGGTGCAGTGGGCAGCTATGGAAAGTGCCCGGTGAGCATTTTGGGGATAAGGTATGCTGCTCAGAGACACCAAAAGATGTGCAATGACTGGGGATCAAACCTGGGATTTTTGGGTCCCGAGTCGGCTGCCCTGCATCTACACCATCTTGGCCCCAAAACAGTACAATGTGTTATAAATATAAAGCTTATTTACTGCTATCAGCTGCAGGACTGTGACGTATTGGCCTCCTTCAGTCTTCAAAATAAGATATGGTAAATGGTAAATGGACTGTACTTATATAGCATCTTTCTATTTGATCTAGATACTCAAAGCGCTTTACACTACAATCCGTGCCTCGTTTTACCGATTCCTACAGCATTCTACTAGATCTCTACAAAACTAATTGAACAAATTATTTTAAAAAGACTAATCAGAGCTTTATCACATTCATACACCGATGGGACACATATCAGAGGCAATGAGGGGTTCAGTGTCTTGCTCAGGGACACTTCGGTATGTGACTGCTAGTAGCTGAACCCCCAACTATTGCATTGGAGGACGACTGCTCTAACCTCTCAGCCACAGCTGCCCATGAAGAAAAACCTGGCATGTAAATCGTTAACCCACCCACTAATTCATTCCATCGTGTGGCAAGTAGAAATGACATCATGTATTTGAATCATGAATGAGTGTATGAATGATGGTTTAGTGACAAAATAAATCAGGGTTCTCATCAGGACGAGTTGTTGTACTGCATCTAAAGAATAAACTATAACTCTTTTTAGGACAGTAATTTGATCATAAGGCGATTCATTTAGACAAGATGAATCAAAAAACCTCCTCTAGTTGCAATTCCACGTTTTTGGGAACATTTTTACTTTGCTTCTTAAAACAACACCTTTAAAAAAATAGAAGACGTAAATACTTCAGTAGATTATTAGATTCCCCATACTTCATATATCCATCCAGTATCTTGCACTTGTTCTGGAGTCAGGTTGCTGGGGCAGCACCTTAAGCAGGGAGGCCCTGACTCTTTCCACAGCCTCTGCTTCTAGCTTTTCTTGTAGGATTCCATAGCATTCCCAGGCCAGCCAAGAGGCATAGACTCTCCAGCATTCCTTGTGTCTTCCCCAAGGTCTTCCAGGCAGACATGCCCAGGGACTGGGCTAGGGGCATCCTTACCAGATGTCTGAACCACTTCAACAAGCTCTTCTGGATGTGCATGGCAGCAGCTCTACTCCAAGTATCTCCTGGATAACTGAATAGGGTGAGAAGACCCCATCTCTAAGGGAGAGTCCAGCTATGAAGTGGAGGAAACTCATTTCAGCTGCCTGTTGGCGGTCTCTTTCTTTCGGTCACAACCTAAAGTTTGTGGCCATAGGTGAGGATAGGATTGCAGACCAACTGGTAGACGGAGAGTGTCACTTTGCAGTTCAGCTCCCTCTTCACCACAACGGACCGGCACTGAGAATCTGCACCAGTCCATTTGTCAATCCACCGTTTTCTAACTGAGGACCACAGATTTGGAAATGCTGGTCCTCATCCCAGCCACTTTACACTTAGCTGTAAACTGCTCCAGTGAGAGCTGAAGATCATGGCACAATGACGCCAACAGGAACACATCATATATAAAAAGCAGATACAGAATCCTGAGGCCACCAAACCAGACTCCTTCCGCCCCCTTGCTGCACCAAGAAATTTTGTCCATAAAAGTTATGGACAGACTCAGTGACAATGGGTAGCTCTGGATGAGTCCAGCTCTCCTGACAATGCGAACCAAACTTTCACACCTCTTGTATAGGGACTGCATGGCCTGTAGCAACAGACCCTTAATTCCATACCTGAGGAGCACAGTCCAGTGAACCTCGAGGAACATGGCTGAATACTTTCTCCAAGTCAAAAAAACACCTGTAGACTGAATATGCAAACACGCATGACCCCTCAAGGGGCCTATTAGTGAGTGTTATTAGTTATTATTGTGGCTGAGTGATTAGAGCAGTTGTCCTCCAATGCAAGAGTTGGGGGGTCAATTTCACCAGCAGTCACATTCCAAAGTGTACCTGGGCAAGACACTGAACCCCTCTTTGCCTCCAATGTGTGTCCCATCAGTGTATGAATGTGATAAAGCACTGATTATTCTTTGTACAGAAATAACAGAGTGCTGTATGAATGGATAAATGAGGGCACATATTGTAGTGTATAGCCCTTTGAGTATCTTGATAAGATAGAAAAGTGCTATATAAGTGCAGTCCATTTACCATTTATTAAGGGTAAAAAGCTGGTCCAGTGTTCCACAGCTAGAACAGAACCCACATTGATCCTAATGAATCTGAGGTTTGACCATTGATCAGACTCACCTCTCCAGTACCCTTGAACAGACCTTACCAGGGAGGCTAAGGAGAGTGATGCCCCTTTAATTGGAACACATCCTGATTCTTCCATGAGACTTTCTAGTGGGATTGTGAAAGTCTGAGAAGTATTCTTACCACCGCCTAACAACATCGCTGGTTGAGGTTGACAGCACCCCAACTTTACTAAACACAGTGTTGGTGAAGTGCTGCTTTGCCTGCCTCAGCCACCTGATGATTTGCCAGAATGTCCTTGGAGCCTATTGGGATCCTCTATCCAAACTCTCATCAATCTCTTCCCACATTTGAGCTTTTGCCTCAGCAACAACCAGAGCTGCATCTTTCTTGACATGCCAATACTCCTCAGCAGCTCCAGAATCCTACGAGCCAACAAGGCCCAATAGGACTCCTTCAGCTTGACAACTTCCCTAACCCGGAGTGTCCACCACTGAGTTCTTGGATGGCTACCGCAAGAAAAACTGATGATCATGCAGCCACAACTCAAGGCAGTTGCCTCGACAATGGAGGTGTGGATCATGGCTCACTTGGAGTCAGTGTGTTGGGATGTGGTTAAAGTTCTCTTGAAGGTGTAAGTTAAAGATCTTTCTGATGGGTTCTTTTACCAGGAGTTTCCAGCACTATACATTTTTATACAAGGTCTGTCTGGCATCTTGCCCCACCATCTGATCTAACTCACCATCAAGTGTGATCAGTTGACAGACCTTCTCTTCCTTCACCCGAGTGTCCAAAGCATACGGCTGCAGATCAGATGACATAACTACAGAGTCGATCATCGATCTACGCCCTAGGGTGTCCTGGTGCCATGTGCACTGGAGCACTTTCCAGCAGTCCCACTAAGGACTCCAAAGGCTGGGTGTTCAGGACTGCTATTTGGCTGAACTGAGCTAGTCAGTACCTCTCAAACTCATGCACAAGTTCAGGCTCCTTCCTTGCTAGTGTGGTGACATTTCATGTCCCAAGAGCTAATTTTGGTATTTTTTATTTATTTAAGTTTTTTTATCCCCCTTTTGTTTTGAGAATTCTGTTCTATCTGAATAAACAAATTGTGGGGTTGATCAATTGAAAACTATGTATTGCGGTCATAATCTTGCTAATAGCAGCCCAGTTTCTTCAACAGATAAGTGTTCAAATGGTGCTGAAATGAAATAAATACAGTAATAATAATAATTTTGCCACATCTGATATAAAATGGGGTTGCTCAGAAGACAGATTCTCAATCAACATTAATTTATAGAGCCTTTTACAAAGTGCTTCACAGTACAGAAATTCAAAATACCAGAGTGCCACTAATAAAAAGTTTTAAGATTAGATTTAAAAAAAAACCCAGGTCAGTGATGGAGAGCAAGCTTTCTACTTGAGCTTCTGCCGAGAACAGACACTCCTCCTCTCCCTCTTCGCTTTGCTGCTCTGTCTGTCTGTGAAACTGCTTCTGGACCTCTCTTGACTATCTTCCAAACAAAAAAACGATGGACTTATTTGTCCAGTTGGTCCCTCTACACAATTGATAACATTTCTTCAAAGAGAAGACAGGCTTTAGGCGAGCCGATTGCCATGTTGGCATGCTGGATATCTCATCGACTTGAAGACGTGTCTATCTCTGCTGTCATCTGTGGATCTAAAGGACACATATTTAATTGGATTTATGATAACTGGTTACTGCCTTTTGGATTCAGCTGGTTGATGGTTTTATCTACAATTTATGGAAGTCGTCTGCAGCAAATTTGAGACCCGACCACGCTGCTTGCCTGTGATGGCTTGGTTCTTGCTTGTGTACCCAGACTCAGTTGCCTTGGGCATAATGGATCAGATCTTGGGGATTTTGCAGGTACGTTCCATCGGTG
>JARVJN010000835.1:15299446-15313141 GCA_031763805.1 Argolebias nigripinnis | reverse complement strand
CTCTTGTATCTGATGAAACTGTTTTGTATTGTTCTTTTAAAATGAATAAATAAACATCAAATCAAATCAAATCAAATGTGTTGCGCTGGTAAAATAATGGAGATGTCCTTAACTGAAAAATGTATAACACATGAAAAATATTTAAGTAATTAGGAGTTTTTGTGTTTTAAAAACAATAACATGATCAAAAAATGGGAACAGGGCAAGATGACAGCAATTCACTTTGGTTTCAGTCCAGCTTTGAGTAGCAGCTTATCGATTTTGTCCAAATTAAACTATTTCTTAAAACAGAGGCAACTGAGAGAGCTATCTGCAACAGGTAAGATTTGAACAGTTCATACAGAACCCCCGTTTTAAAAATCTGACGCATTCCTTCAGGAAAAGCAGTTGAATGACTTCATTCTTTATTGAAAACAAGTGTGCTTCTTTGAGGGTCCTGAGAACGGAGAGCACCTTAATCCTAATTACCTAAAGAGGCCCATAATAAGATTACAAACCTGCTAGAATATTTCAAGCAGACACGAAATGACCATCCGCTGCTCAGAAAAGACTTTTCACGTCTTGCTTATATTTATACTGGTTTTTACTTTAAGAAAAGTCAGTTTTCAAAAACACTATTTCAAAACATTTTAATTTTTTTATGATTTATCTTTGCCATTGGCAACACATCATCATACATGTGCTCAAATGCATGTATTACACATAAGTTTAAACCAATAGTTTTACTTTCTGAGGTTTTTGGACCTCTTCTTCAGTCTGTTGTGATAACTCTATATGCATCTGTGTGACACACCTTTCTAAAGAGGATTTTCAAGCTTTGCACCTGCAGTGGAGATTAACTCTGAGCAAAGATTAAGCAAATAGCCAATGATGGCGTCTCCTGAAATAAACACTTAACTGTGCAGTTAGCTCAGCAGCTATCGTGCCGTGGAGCACGAAATAAAGCGTCATGGATCTTTTTACAAGCTTTTGGGATTTTTTTACGATGCTAGCGAAGGTGAGTTTACATTGAAATGCTACAATTTTTCTGTTTGCGTTTAAGCTTCATTGTGTTACTCATTTACATCGTCATACACAATGTGCTAGATTTTTGCTTTTAAATAAGTTCCAATTTTACTAACTCGATTAACTAAACCAAAATTGCAACTTTCACAGCAAAACAACTCTAATAACAAATTTTTTTAACCTAAAATAATCTTCAAAAAATGTTTAAACTTACAGAGTTAATAAAAGTTTAAGAGATAACAGCTTTTTATATGCACTTTTTAAGATATTTTGGCAAAAATACCTTTCTAATGACCCGTTCTGCAGACAGTGGGTCATATTACCTGATGGACACAGTCTGAGTAAACAACATATGTTTGCCAGACGTCATTCAGTTGTTTATTCAGGTTTCATTTAGGCTGCAATAAACACAGCATTGTGTTGTTTAGCTGCTAACCTCTAAATCACCATCCTTTCCCCCCTCATAATACATTAGTTCCCACTAGATTTTCATAGAACAGCATTTTCTAAAATGAAAACTAAATTTGACATCTTACATATTTTTAGTTAAAAGGTAAAATAGATTAAAAAAAATAGGTATTGAACAAGTTCTGATTGTCATGATGATACATCAACTAGAAATAACATTGACAAACTCCAATTAAAAGCTTCACTTTCCTTATAAGAATGCATTTCACCACTTTTTATGCTAGATTGTTAAACTATGATCGCTTTGTAAATCAAATGTGCAATCTTGTGCGTTAATGAGGGCTCTGTTGAGCGGAGGATGACTCTCAGCTACTACCACATATACATTGTCCTAATATTTCTAAATTTAACTAAGTTATTTCTATTTTGTGTTAAGGTCAATTAGCTGTGGTGACCACCTTTAATTGGATTGCCTGTCTAAAGTTAATAAGACGTAGATGTACACCTAACAATTACTTTCTGAGTGTTTTATTGAAATCCGTCCAGTGGGACATCAGATGTCAAATAACACAATAGATAAACACACACAAGCAAAAACAGTAAGGGCAGTAAAAAGGTTAAAGAAAATGTCAATTGTTGCTTGTCTGCACAAGGGAAGGTACTTAAAAGACCAACCACCAATGGTTTATCACTGTTGGTTTTATTGCAATGGCTCAGGAAGTGGGGGAGCATGCAGGAGACATTTTGAATGTTTACACTGGGAACCTTAAGGTTAGAACAAGCAGCAGCCAGAAAGACAAACAAAGAATGTCTTGCTAAATGTCTAACCTTTTACTTGTTTCTGTTTGCAGTTGGTCAATGACGATGAATGAAATAGGGCTGCGGAGAACCCTCCCTGACCCATCATCAGGGAGCGGGCACACGTTGGACACTGTCCGCCACCCAAGTGTCATCAACTCCATCCTGTCGAAAAGAGTCTGCTTCTACAAAAGTGGCGATCCTCAGTTCAATGGCCTGCGCATGGTCATCAACAACCGTACTTTTAAAACCTTTGAAGCGCTCTTGGACAGCCTCTCGAAAAAGGTTCCCCTGCCGTTTGGCGTGCGGAACATCACAACTCCTCGAGGGGTTCACGGCATCAGTACTTTAGACGAACTCGAAGATGGGAAATCTTACATCTGCTCCGACAGCCGTAAAGTCAAACCCTTCGATCTGGCGCTTGCTCGGAGAAAGCTGCCACCTTGGTACCACGCAAGACCCGTTAGTTCTCGTCGCCGGACCGGACAGTTTTTTCCAACCAGGAGAAACCTACACTGGCAAGAGCCGATCGTCATTCGCACACCAAAGAGGCTCGTGGTTTTTCGCAACGGAGACCCTTCCATCAAGCACACTGTGGTGCTTCACAAGAAGACTACACCTAGCTATGAGTCTATTCTGAACTATATCTCAGAACTGGTCCAGTTCCACGTGAATAAACTACACACACCGGATGGCAGACGTGTAAGTGTTTTAACTTTCAGTTAAAAAAAACCTATTTGTTTAAAGAGAAACGGCATAGTACAAACATAATACGTATGTTCATGAATGACCTTTCGTGCTAGCAAAACAAAACTGACTCCAAAGAACTTACATGAACTTAAACCTGGCATGAAATAGTGGTCACAGAAGGAGAGAAAGTGATAAGCTCCTTTACCAGCTCACCTAAGCCAAAAAGGCATCCTGAAATACTACACTGGAAAGCTTAAAGCCAAGGATTGATTATAAAGTGATTGTTTTTCAAGATACCATTTTGACAAAGCGTACAATGAATGTGTATAGGTACATAAAGTATATGCATTTTTAGTATTAGTTTTAAGTTTTGGAATTCCGTTTTGCATAAAATTAAATAGCCATTGTGGCACTACTTAAAAGTGACTGCTGTTTTTTTTTTTTTTTTTTTTGTCTGGTTGCTTCAGGTTGATGGTCTTCCAGGTTTGATTATGTGCTCTGGGACTGTGGTGGCTGTAGGCAGGGAACCTTTCAGACGTGCCATATACAGCCTACAGAAATCTCCAGCTCCAACAAGGCGGCGTACTAACCACAGGGGTTTCAGAAGACAAAAGGCTTTAAATGGTAAGTTTAAAGAACATGTATGCAAATGTAAGCACCCATATTATTTTATGCAGTTCATGAGAGCATTTTACCAACGCATCATGAAGACGTGTGTTGGTCTGATGGGACACGTGATGTGTCTGCAATACTCTCAAAGGATAAAGCTTGGGAAAGTGCTGAGGTGATAATATCATGCATAATACTGTAGATGACCTACATGCAAACTCCACAGGGCTGCAGGCTAATGTTCCTGAGGAGCAGTCGTTCGTTCATTCTAACATTTCTCCTTTTTCTTTCTCCCTTCATGCTTCTCTTGGATTCTTGTCAACTTTCCTGAAATCGCTGGACCTTTCATTTTGATCTTCCAACCTTTTCTGAACTTTTTTTGTTTGTTTTTTGGATCGTACTGTTGACCGACAAGCTAAAAAGAAGTCACCGCCATATTCTACAAAGTCAAGAAATTTCTCAGCCTCTTCCGAGAGGTACATTGTTCATCAGATTCATAACAGCATTGCGGAGAGTTCATGGGACCTGCCCAGTAACCTCAATAACTCTGTGGAGTTGGACTCGAATTGCATACTGGAATCTGCAACAGAGGGTGAGCCCTGTCCTGGGGATGGACCTGGAGGGCAGGACTGCTCTCTGTCCAATGACGACAACATCGAGAAGTCCTTTCGGGTGAATCAGGATGGCAGCATGACAGTGGAGATGAAGGTGCGGCTGACAATTAAGGAAGAAGAAACAGTTAAGTGGACTACCACCCTAACACGCTCGCCTGCAGCCGACCAACCCAACGTGGCCTGCATATCTGAGTTAGAGGAAGAGCAGGTTTACTCAAATCAGTTAAACTCACAGAGTTTACAAAAATCTGCTGCTTCCATTGACAACTTCAACAGGGATAGATCTAAAGACGACAACGATGATGATCCACTATCATTGGGCAATGAAGCTTTGAGTGAAAGTAGTTGTGAAGAAAATATCAAAAACCACACAGATGTAATATCCTCAAGGAGAGTCCCTACCCCAGGATGGAATAAAATAAGCAAAGAACAAGCTTCTGTGGAGAGCACTGGATCTCTTAGAGGGGATGGGGTTGAAGAGGCAAACGAGACAACAGAACAGTTCTGCCTGGTTAATCAGAGCAACGCAAGACCAGTACCCAAACCAAGACGGCTAGGCTCTGTTGATATCAAAAGTAGAGAGATCTCTGCTTTTAACTTGAATGAAATGACTGAACTCAGCAAAGAGGAGGTTACTGAAACGGTTTTACACATATCTGAACAGCAGACTTGCCAGGATAATTTCCTTCAGAATCTTTGTGCGCATGCCATGCCTATAGTTTGTGGGACTTTAGGGCCAGCTACTTCAGAAATTGGGCAGCTTTCCTTAAATAATGGATCTGAACAGGACATCTGGGGTCCTCCGTCTGCATCCGAGTCTGTTAGTACCAAGGTGGGTGATAACACAACTTTAAAATCAGGTTTACACTTACCTTCACTGAAAGCTGACGCAGTTCAAGGACAACAGTGTAAGAATCCTGCAAAAGGCCACGTCAAGCCGCAACAGACAGAGGTCATGAGTGTCACCTCAAAATCTAGATTAATCAGCAGACATGTTCGGCTGGTTGTAACGCCAAGAAAAAGACAAAAGAAGAGCTCCAAAAAACATAAAAAAGTCAAACCGTTCTCCAGCGCTATGTTCATCAAGAGAATTTATGGTAATAAATCCAGTTTAGGAAAAAAGTTGAAAAATCTTAAAAAGAAACCAACCTTAAATTGGGACACAGGGATGGCGATGGAAAGCGTACCAAATCCGGATGCTACGGTTAAAACTAGTGGTAAAGACTCAAACAGATCATTAACTTCAAAAGGAAAGAGAAGCAGGCAAATTTCTTTTAGCACAAGCACAAATTTTAGTCAACCTCGGGGAATTTTGACTCGACAGACATCAGTGCATACGGAGAAAAAGAATGCAAACAGGTCATCTGATCTTAGTAGAAGCATGTCCTTGTTGCCTTTTAACACCTCCAGCTCTGCCACTAAAGAGTATGTAGAGAACTGGCTGGAGAAAACTGATTTGAACCTGGCATCCGACACATATAGGGAAAGTAAAGTATTAGAGGCGCTTCCACCTGCAAGAACTGAAAATGTTGGGTGCGAAGATGAAAAAGAAAAAATCGTCACTTCTAAACAGTACCAAGAGACGCCGATAACATCATCTGTCAAACTCAGAGTACAGTCTTTTGAAATCAAATCAAATCCATCAGTGGAGAAATCTGTAATTAGTCAAGTTAAACGTCACTCGAATGGGATCTGCTCTGAAATAAATCCACCAGCAGACCAAACATCAACAGAAATGGCGTCCGGCAGTGAAGAGGAAAATCCAGAAACGCCTACAGATACATTTTCCATGGAGCTGCCGCCACCACCACCTGAACTACTGAACACCGGATATTTCACTCAGGACGCTCCATCAGCGGCAAGCAGCTCTTTATACAGACTCTCATCAATGAGCAGATTATCAGAGGATCATCCATCATCTTTGAGTCCTACATCTGACAAGATCATATCACCAACTAATGACACGGTGGAAACAGACAACTGTTCCGCACAGCATGGGGCAGAATTATCCAGAACTTCATCCATTAAGAGAGCTCCTTTGGTCAGTAATGGTTCATTTGAAAGGAAAATGTCTCTCAGAAAGGCTTCTTTGGATAAATACACTTCAGGTAAAGATGCCACCCCAAAGGCAACCACAATGTCCACTCCCTTCAATACTGTGGGAGATGACGTGTCACCTAATGGAATGACACAACCATTTGAAGCCCCACCGGCAGAAACCCAGCAATCAGTTTTAGATCTGGACACGCCATCATTTTGTTCTTCTTTAACATTTGACCAAAGGACGTCATCGGCCAGCAGTTCATCGAATGAAGCTTCAAAGTTGAGCAACATCCAATTAAAAGAAACTAAACTTGTTAGAACATCTCATAAGGAGGCGCCATCACCCAAAACCTTGATAAAAAGAGCAAAATTAAAGCCCAGTCCGTCTCCAGAGAGAAAGTTACAAAGCAAGTCTTCTGTTGAACTTCAAAATGCTTCTAACTTACCACCAGTGACTAGCCACACTCTGGATACAGTTGTTCTTCCAAACATGGGAACAAAAGAACATGTAATGCCAAACGCTAACCCTTCTTCTGAGACAAAACATCACAAACCAAAAGAGCTCCAGAGAGCGTATCCATACTCTCAGTCGTTGGATGTCTCACCACCTGTCAGACACAAATCAAGTAGAACACTTCTCTCTGAAGACCGCTCTTTGGACAGTTCACCCGAATCAACAAGCAAGTCACTGAAGAAAACATCATTCCAAAGACAAAGTCGCCAAACGCCACAGTCAGGAAAATCAGCTGGTGAAATGAAGGTCGATGATAATGAGATTGTAACAGCAGATCAGGAGAAATCTGCGTCAGACACGCACGTAAAGCCCCAGCCAGCAAACACTGCAAACCAGCCAAACATGAAACCAGTCCTCGAGAAGGTATGCTGCTCGATAAAGTCAATTCGACAAGTCACCCAGAAAAAACGTCCATCCTGCCTGGAGAAGTCCAACAGCTTACCAGACTTCTCCTCTCATGTAGCCTCGACGTTTGGCTCCTCATCAAAAGCTCTCCTTGCTTTCCTGGCCGTCATGACCCTAAAGGAAGGCTTAATGAACCTAAACATGGATGAGTTGAATGCAAACCACGTCAGCTGCGCCGAGGCTTTAAAAATGATCGATTCCCTACAAGAAATTGCCAACATTGAAGATTCCCACAAACTGAAAATGAGCTTATCAAATTTACAACAGTCTGCCTCAAAGCAGCTTCTGCAAAGTTGGAAGGGCTTTCAGGAACTCGGTGAGCGATGCAAAAGTCTCAACTCGACACCTAGTCCTGAACGAGACTGCGCCACTGAAGAGACTGCGATTGATGAGATCATAGATAACCTGAATATTCCTGATAAGCTTAAGGAGGAGTTGGCTTCTCTTTCTGAAGGGGCAAAAAGCGAGGGCGACAATGAAGAGAAGGTGGAGCTGTCAGCAAATCAAAACAACCATGAAATCGCAAACAACGTTCCTACAAAAGACACAATTCCTAAAGAAGATGCAAGTGTGAAACCAGTCACCGACATCAACCAGCCAAAACCATCTGAAGTGATTTCAGAGACGGTAATGCACCAACCAACTCAAAATCAAGTCACGACCAGCAAAGATTACTTGAATTTTGTGACTGAGCATCAATTAGATGAAGCAAGTTGTGAACAAAGGCCTCAAAAAGGACAGCTTTACTGTAAAACATCCACAGACATGCAGTCATATAGGGACGTGGACCATCAAGAAAATCAGAGGAGGCAAAAACAGCCGCAGGATGACGTTGGTGATAAATTACCACAAGAGCAGACAAAAATGAACGGAGGTGTGAGCAGTAGCAAAAAACTTGAAAAAGATAGTTGTAGCTTCAAAAAGGAGGAGCGATGTTTGGACTTTAGGCAGCTAAAGATTCAAAAGGAGGAAAACATCACTGATGACGTGCTGTCCCGCGATGAAGCGCGGACGTATTCAAGTGCCAGTAAAGATTTAGAGAAAACCTGTAAAGACGTGTCAGACGTGTGCGAGCTGCATAAATCAGAAAACGATGCAAAGGTTGCATGTGGGGAGCTAAAACAGGAAAGTAGTGAAGTTGAGGATTTATCTAACAATGAGCAACCGAGCGCAAACCAATATGTCGAAGTGAATTTTAAAGGAAAGAACAGCATATCCAACATGGACAGTGAAAGTTTCTTAGAGGAAGGACAGCCAGAGGTCAAATGTAGTGTGGGTTTGAATGTTAGCACAGGAAGCTCCGACTCAGAAGATCCATCTTCAGAGGAAGAGCAGCCAGTGGTTGACTGTAAAAAACTGCAGGTTATTATTGAGGAATGTTTGTCAGGCAATGAGGAAGAGCAGAACGCGAAGCCTATTCACGAGCTTCCTAAATTCAGCGAACAAACCAGACAAAGTAAAGGGCTGGCAGCTTTAAGACAAGAGAAAGAGAAAATTAGCTCAGGGGGTGAAGCTAATCCGAAATGTCCGAATACTCTTGACAGCAATTTGTTAAACAATCAGAATTTATACAGCGCCAAAGACGACAGCGATGTGGTAATATCTGAAAATTCAGAAAAGGGTTTTAGTTTTGATAAAGACGACGACAGCGGAAATGACCACAGCAGCTGTGAGGAACGTGCAGATGAACTAAAAGGCGACGACGATCAAATCAGCAGCTCCGCTGAAGAAGAATTAAACTACTACGAAAAACCGTTCAGCTCAGAGGAGGAACAGGCCACTGTGAACACAAACACCGAAGAAAGTCATGCACGGCATCAGGCAGTTCCACTGACACACGCAGAAGGAACAAACTGTGGAAAGGGGGTGAAAACTCTTAAACCACTTGAAGAAAGTCTCACCCAGTCTGTTGCGGAGAGGGTGATTCTTCTGGAAAGTCAAGTTTCTGACGTCCAGAAAGCAAAACACACGCCAGCAAGTTCCACCGCCAGATGTTTCTCCCAACGAAAGACCCATGTTGAGTCAGAAGACTCACCTTCTGAGTCACCCACACCCGAGCTGCCCATTTGCACCCGCTCAGCCCCTCAGTCGTCACTGTCTTTCAGCTACGACTCCAGCGGGGTTGTAACCGCAGAGCCCGAAGGCAGCCGGGTCAGATCCATCAGGGAAATGTTTCTGGCAAAGAGTGCTACAGACGTCCAGCAGAAATGTCCCCCGAGCACAAACTCACCAAAGCCGTCCGCGTTAAAGGCGGGGAGCTCCGACAGCGGTGGATATCAGTCTCAGACTTCAGGCGAACTGTCCGGCGGAGAAGACGATTCAGCGCGGAAATCCATCACCAAAGGCTTCGTGAGGCGGACCATCGAAATGCTTTACGGCAAGAAAGACGCTAAACCAGAAGAAACAAGTGAGAGACCCCCATCTGAGTCAGATCAGAGGAAAAAAGAGCCCTCGAGTATCTTCTCTCCCTTTCACGCAGCGCGATCCAAAGCGATGTCTGAATTGTCTTACTTCAGTTCCTCCAGCGCGTTGGACGCTCTCAGCGAGGCGTCAAGGTGCATTGCTTTCAATGCACAAGTGGGGCCTGGAGACAGTGTCCCAATTGATAACGGACGATGGCTCCTTGGAGAGAACACAACGATGAGAAAGTCATTGTCAGACCCAGTGGGAATAAACAAGACCTTTTCGACTGGCCAAGAAAAAGAAGCAGACGTTCCATATTCTCTCTTCAGCGCAAAGCCACAACTAGAGGAAAAGACAAGTCCTCTACACGGAAAGTGCACCTACTTCTCTCTGCCCCATGCAACTGAATCAGAGGTCTGTCAAGATGATCCGAGCGCAGTAAGCAAGAGCTGCGTCAGTGGAGAGAACGCAGAAGAGGCCCCGGACACTTCTGAAGACAACAAACTAAACGTTCTGCCGAGCGTTCCTGACTTTAAGGTGAAGGATAACAAAGTTCACCCGTTGGTAGAGCTCCCACCTGATGGCGAGGTTGTCCTGGTGCAGCCTGGGAAAGGTCAGAGCATCGTTAACAGAAGGCTTCAGGAACCTGACGTTTTAGATTTGCTGTATAATTTTTGTGGCGCACATTGTCCTATTCTGTGAGAGCCTTTTTTTTTTTTATGGACGATCCTTAAATGTCCTCCAGGTTTGATTCACCCTAAAAAAGTGCACATCGGGTAATGGTTGAACGTTTTGGTGCCTACATTTTCATGTTGTCAAGGCCTTAGCAGAGTACGCCACCACATGTCAACTCATTTCAGCTATTGGATAGAACTAAATGTCAGAGCTGGACATTCTTACATGCTTTACAGTATTGTGCGAAAGTCTTGAGCCATTTCTTTCCATTTAGCTTCCAAGAAGCCAGTTTCTTGGAAGTGGTCTTGAGCAACAATTCCTTAGGCTTTCTGAAAATTTTCAGGTTTTTCTTCGCACTTTGCTTCTTCTCTCATTTTCTGTCCGAGGCTGGACAGCTTTATAAAGAACGTTTGCTTTAATTAAGCTGCTTATGAATCATTTAGGTATAAAAGTGCACCTAAATTGTTTTTACTGTACATTGTGCTGTTACTGTCAAAAACAAGGACTGAAAAGAACATGAGTGAAAAAAGCAGCCAAAGTCTAAAGAAAAAATGAAAGCCTGAAGAACTATTGACCAAGAGCACTGATTTATTGGAAGCAAAATGAAATGAAATTAGGGGTGTTTTAACACTTTTAAACAGCACTGTATACGTTGTGAACAAATATACAGCGGATGCTCTGTTTTTGTCTAAACATAATACATTGTCTTGTTCCCAGAGCAGCTCTTTTCCACTCACTGGTTGCATGTCAATAGTACAAGAAGCCAGAGTATTAGTGTAATCTTGTTGTAAAACCCTTTAAACAGATCAAGTCCTCGCAGATGTCAGAAAACAAGCAGCACGAAGAGCCGGTCCTCCTCAGGTTTGACCTGGAGTTTGTCTAAAGTTGAAATTAAAAAATCTGGCAAAGTGTTAGAATTAACCGTTTTATGTTTTTCAGTCAGGCAGCTGTAACTTTTTCGTCTTTTTAAACTAACGTGTAAGAATAAACGTGTATGTTTACAAACACCTGGCTGTTTTTTTTGTTGACAAACACCAGCTTGAATTATCTTTTCGGACACTGATTATTGCTTTTGCCTGATACGACTGTAAAAAAAATACCAGGGTGGACTTTTGAGTTAAATATACCTTTACCCCGTTGTTTTCGCTCCCTGATTTGTATCAGATCTTGGAGAAGTAAGCGGAGACCTCTGTTTTCTCCCCCTCCGTTTGAGGAAGTATTCGTGTTGTTCCAAGATTGTTTTTTTTCTTAGAAGTTGCCAACGAGCCGGCCCATGTTGTGACAGGAGCGTCGAGGAATGTGCTAAAAGGGGGGGGTGTTTACATCTGCTGCAACAAAGACAAAAAACACGTCAAACGCAAGAAAATTCCCACAATTTCAACTGGTTTGCCCATCTTTCGAATGTTTTTCAACCCAGTTACGAAAATGACCACTAGATGGCACATTTTACACAATAACACCCATTTGGAGAAAATTTGTCTTTTTAATGTTTAAATAAATATTTACATACCAGCTTCATATAAATCAAATTATCTTTTTCTTACACAAAAAACAGCTCAACGCTTCAACGAGGAGGAAGAAAACAAATGATTAAAATGATGCTGTTAATCAGAGCGGATCTAAACCTTCGTGTTGGTCATTCGTTTTCAATCACAACGACTGAATCTGATATTTACCATTGTACACAAGAGGCTCACGACCGTGCTCATCTTCCATTATAAATCTGGATATAAAATGCATAAAATCCACATGATTAATTGATATACATTTCTAAGCAATAAAATGATTTTCTAGGCTAACTGAATAAAAAGCCAAAATGCCGCTTAGTGAAACATTTTGGCAAATATGTAAATAAAAACATCTAAAATCAAACGTTACTTATTTAGGCACAAACGAAGAAGTGAGATTTAAAGACAAAGACTCGCACTACAGACTGCAGTCCAAACCCACAACTCTCCGTCCACCTTGCCGCAGCTTTTAAACATTAAAACACAACTTGAGACGATGGCGGCGTCACAGTCATGGAGAACAACGTGACACTCCTCTTCACTCGATTACAGGTAAAAAAGTTAAAGAGTTTGCGTGAAGTAAAAAACAATATGCTCTTTTATTCTATTGCTGTCAGGTCATGCATGTAAACTTTTTTCTAATTAAAACCAATTGTTTCCTTAAAGAAAATAGTCATTTCAAAATAATTTTTAGGGAAGAATCGAATGACGTTATTCAACCATTTGATGCTTTTATCCTGAGATTCAAACCAATGAGCGGCCTCTCGGATGAGTGCTTTTCACTTCCTGTGTAACACGCAGAGAGCAGCGAGTGGGCATGACACATGACTACATCCTTTCTTCGCTCCTGGAATGTCATACTGCTTGAGTTTTGGGTTGGAGCGAGCGCAGTCCGCTTACAAAGTTATAAACTAAAAACTGGGAGGTGCCAAAATAATGCGAAGCGAAAAGTTTTCCATCGGGAGTTGGATCCGAGAACGCGATCTCATCCTTCCTCAGGTAGGAACCGTATATGAAGTTATTCCTGTGAGGAAAAACAAAACATTAATTACATGCAACTTATTTTAAGCGGACATCTTTTAGTAGATGGACTGACCTGAGGCACTCGATCATGCGTGTGGCGATGCCTCGGCGCCGCATCATACCGACCACCCAGATGCGACTGATGCCGCAGATGGCTGGAGCCGGCGTGGTGGAGCAGCACCAAGCTTTCTGACGCTCAAACAACACCTTCTCCCCCTCTGAGCCCTCAGGAAGAGCCTCCTCAATCACCTTGTACCCCTGTGAACAAACACAGAGTCAGGGTCATTCAATCCATCAGAAGTGAAACACTTCCTGGCTGAATTCAGCCTCGTACCTCCTGGATGTGCTCTGCTATGAGGCATCCAGCCACTTTCTTGTCGATGGTGATGAAGAGGAAAGTTTTGGTCTGAGAGGGACACTTTGTCTCCACCTGTTGGAAGCCGAGGTCATTGTCCACCATCTCCCTGATCTCCTCCACCTGAGAAACAAGTCAAAAAACATTATGACGCAGACTGAGGTCACAGATTTCATTAAACACAAGCAGATGATGAACTTCTCCACCGTTCATTCAAGCAAAGACTGAGATCTCTAAACAAACCTTCTTCAAAGCATATTTCGGATCATCTGGGAGGACAAGAATGATCTTGCCATCAGGAAACTCTGCGAGGATCCTCTCTTTTTTCCACCCCTGAAATTAAAGACGAAATGGATTTGTGTTTGCTGTATGTTCTTTTACAATCATGAACACACAATGGCCAACTCTCATTCGAGACCCAGAGACACCAGAGATGGAGCTGCTGCATACTGCTGGAGCTAAAGAGAGAAGAAAAAAATGATCTAGATGCTCAATCATCCAGGTACAAAATCCAATAACGGTTAATCGACTAGAGGTGCGAATCTCTCAGCGTCTGGATAATCAATTCGATTCCGATTTTTGATGCACCGATTCAATTAAAAATCGATTTTCGATTCTAAAACGATTTTCATTCCAGGATCGATT
>JARVJN010000835.1:15247031-15257368 GCA_031763805.1 Argolebias nigripinnis | reverse complement strand
GCATTTACTCAGATTAAACTTTTGATCTGTCATCTATGTTCTATTACGAATAAAATATTGACATTTGCCATCAGTTTTTATTCACAATTTATTTAGTGTCCCAAATTTTTTGGAATCCGGTTTGTCAATTTGTACAAAAAAGACATGTACTTTCTCACTTTACTGATCAGTTAACATTTTATTAATCTTAGAACCAAAAGCTTGAAGATTAATTTAGGGTAAATTGAGAGTCTCTGTGTTTCATGCTAGTGGTCAAAGGTTTTCCATAAAGTTCAAAAGTACCATGGAAGCTGTTCTAACTCTGCTCTTGGTATTTATTCTAAGCATGTTTATGTTGTTCTGCCAGAAAAAGCCAGAAAGTTGTCTCAAGACTTACCTCTGAGTAAGTTATAATTTTAATCTGGTCCTTTATGCAATGTGAAAAATGTGGCTCTGCATAATCCTAAATAAATGTAATCTGATTATAAAGACAAGTCAGGAAACAGTTAAAAAAAACAGATTTTTGTAATAATCCTTTATATTTAAAGTATTCATTTTTATCAAAGGAAAGAAAATATTTTGAGGTAGCGTTCATTTTAAATGCTAAAAGTAAACTTTCCTTTTAGTTTGTGGAGTTTGTCTGGAGGAGAAACGCCAACAGTCACATGAGTGAAAATTTAGTTTCTGTTTGTAAAATGCAAACATTTGCCTCAACTGCCTGCTAGCTGGGAGAGAACTAGAACATGAGAGCTGTAAATACCCAATGTTTACATCATAAATCACTGTGCATTAAGATTAAAGTTATGATTAATGTTATTTTTTGGTTGGTCACATCCTTCACCCGTGCAAAGCCCCTCATCTTGTGGCAGCGCTGTCAGGACCACCAGCTTTCTGCATATTTACCTGATGACGCTCAGGACTTTGCTAACTGTCCTGCCAATGGCCGTATTAAATGAGTATGAGACACTTAAGTTATTTTTTCTTGTATTTGCAGTCTGGGCTGTGGCCACACTATTCGAACAAAGAACAAGAGTTTTTAAACACACATTCAAGCTTACGTTTATTGCTTTTTAAGAGATTTCAGCTTAAACTTGAAAAAATAAGGCTATTCCAGTACCGGTACATGTGCTTAAAACCCATGATGTATGGATATTTAAAAACACATGTAATTAACTACATTAGTCTTGAAACCTAATGCAAAGGAAATAACAAATTTGCTGACAGGATTGCAAATAGGTAACAATATATATAAATATATAGAAATATATATATTTTTTGGAAACATTATCTGCTGCGTAAGATGGTGAGAGATGAGTTGCCCTCTTATCCTGGAGCCTCAGAGGCCAGGGGAAGATTAGAGCTCTGATCTCATTCCCAGCACTTGTTTGGAGTCTGTCAGGAAGAGAAATGCCAACATTAGAGCAGTACCGCCACACTCCTGATATGATGAAATAAGGAGAAAAGGGGAAAAGATGGAGGGATGGACAGAAAGGACCCTGCCCTTCTCTGAGGTGTCAGGAGCTTGTTTATTCTATTTTTCATTGTAGCTGCTAGGGCAAAGATTCCCATTTTTCCTTTATTCCCCCCCCCCCACCCCCCACCCTCCACCTCCTGACAAAAACCACAGCTCTCATTTTTTATAGGTCTTGCAAACTCTCATTGCCCCAGTGAAAATTACATTGTGAAACGGTGGAAATTTCGGGGGCTGCCTGTGCTCTCCGCTGTCCCTCTGAGCTCTCAAACAGTCAACAGACTGTGAAGAATAAATAATAAAAAACTATTGATTATTTTGATGACTGCAAGATTCAATTAGGTATTAATTTTGCCCTCCAGTGGACCTATCTAGCAACTCAAAGGGGAAGGGGAGGTGGGGGTGGCCCCGGACGCGTGCATGCAGAGTGCGGCCGAGCTCAGACAGAGGGGAAAATGTGTTTACCTCGGCGGTGCATTGATGTGCAGCGCCCCACATTTAAGTGCTCCACGAATGAAGCCCTGATGACTAGTGACATTGTTACCAGGGATATAAGTATTGACCAGTCGGCTCACGTATTGTAATGACAGCTTAAACTACTTGTATTGATTAACATTTTCATAGATTATCATGTGTCATATCAGAAAGGGCAGATTGTCGTGATGGGCACATTAAAAAAGCCCCTCTGGGCAGCAAATCATCGACCACCCCGATTGACACAGGAGGCTGTTGATGGGTGCAGGGGTATGATGAGAATCACCCCCTCTTCTTTCCTTTCATCCAAATAAATGCGCTGGTCACCTGCTCCCTGCTTAGACATATTTAGGTTGGACTTGGTCCATAAATAAGAAAAAGGGGTCGTAGTTTTGCTGCGCCTCGGAGCCTGAGGTGGGGTGAACACTGTCTGAGGAGCTTTCTAGTCTGAAGACACAAGGAGGAAGAGACAGAGGGAGTAGAAACAGGAGGGAGAGCCTGTCTGCAATGGAGAGAGAAAAGGGAGGAGGTGACATCTCTGGGATTTTTGTTGTTGTTGGAGGTTACCCCAGGCTTGAACCTGTGGTTGCCAAATAGAAAGGAAGCTGCCTCTAAATCTGAGGGAAGTACATTATAGCTGGTCCGTATTTTAAGCTGGCAAGCTTTAGCTGCTTTTTGTTTTAATTTTTCTAAAACTTCTTTTTAGCCGTTTCCTGCTTGAGGTAAGACAATATAAAAAAGTTGTTCTTTTTGTATTAATATCAAAAATGTATGAACTGAGTCTTGCAGATTGCACTGTAGGCTTTTAAACTGTAACACAATCTAAAGTGAGAACTTTTTTAAAATTTTCTGATACGTTTCATCTTTCGATGTTGATTTTGTTGTTTCTACACAGCGTTAAAAAATGATAACTCATTTAGAATCAAAAAAGGCGTTCAATACAGAAACAACTGGACTTTATTTGTAACAGAAGACGTTTCGCTTTCTCAATTCAAAGAGCACAGAGTGTGGGGATCAGGTTTTAAAGGCTGAGATAAGATACACACATACCTATGTAGATTGACAAACCACGCCTTACACCTTAACAATAGGGGTTTTTTAAAGTCTTTGTTAGTCTAATTCACAGATGAGGCTCCTCTGTTCCCGTCAGCGACGAGCGAAACGTCTTCTGTTACAAATAAAGTCCAGTTGTTTCTGTATTGAACGTTTTTTTGATTTGATCATGTCCTGGACGACTGAGGATCTTCACCAGCACACAGCTCATTTAGAACCACACGTGACCTCTTGTTTAGTTTAAACCAGGCGTGGTTAATTTATTTTATGTTTCCAGCTGTGTGAAAATTGATTGATTACTCGTATATTTCCTTTAAACTCAGAATTTGAATCACGTCGTTCATCTGCCCGTGGACCTCGTCGCAGGTTGCCGTCAGCTTTAGTGTTTGCTGAAGATGAGGAGCATGTCAGTAGTGATGAGCCCCTTGGAGATGGATGTATCACCCTTTTTTCTTTTTTTTTTTTTAGGACTCCAGGGTATAACGGTAAAGCCCCGCGATCCGTAACAGTTCTTCACCAGGCGGCAGCCGGCAGTATCAGCGGGATAGCACCAGGCTCAGATAAAAGAGGGGAGCTGAGGAGGGAGGGAGCAGAAGAGAGAGGGAGAATGATGAGTGAGCAATAGGAAGGAGAAGGGTAGAGAGAGAGGCATACACAGGGAGTCGCAGAGTGTGTAACGCTGAAGCACATCTAACCAGGTTTTTTTTCTTCTTCTTCTTCTTTTTTCTCCACCCTGTTTCCTACCTGGTCCCAGCTCCCTCCAGGATCCAATGCTTACAGGGCAGCTGAGCAAGCCGCTGCTCTCCCTGCGCAGAGACATGAGCGCGGCAGAACTCCGAGCGGACGACAAAGTGGCCACCCCAGAGAGCGATCTGAACGACGAGCTCCTGCCCTCTGAGGCCACGGACAGAGAGGGCACTCCCAGCAAGCTGTATGGTAAGTCCAGTAAAACCTCACATCTGCTCAGTCTGCTGCTGGACTGAGGCGTGCGTCAGGCAGCAGGGAGCTTCCTGCAGAGGTGGGACAGGTGTGAAGTCAGGCAACAAACTAAACACCACAATCAGCAAGTTGAACTCTGTGCTTTGATGTAGAAATTTGTGTGACACTATCATCATTTTAAGACCTGCTTTTCTACACTGGTGCAGTTTGATATAATTAAGTTGGCTAAAGCCAAAAACTTTCACTAAATTTTAATTGCACCGTCACTCCCTAATACACACACGCTTAATATTTTTTAAAGCCTATTTAAAATGCAAGTGTGATGTAGCAGCAACTTTACACAAGTCTTTATGCATGAAGTCTTTTAAAAAGTTTACCTGGTTTGTGAAAATGACATTTATTTCTGCACAGCTCTGAAGTCCTCTTATATTGCGAATGTTATCTTAATAATACATTTTAAACTTTAATCAACATAATTTTAACATTACCCAAATAGTAAATGTACTGCATAAAAACAAATTGAAATAATTTATTCATCAATTATAAAAATATACATTTTATCACTAATTTAATTCCTTTTTATATATTGTTGGTTTTGTTCAATTAAAGGTGTATTCCTAATTAAATATTTCAACTCCATTACTCTTGATTGTTTTTGTTATCTCCTTAATTAGGTGTTAATCGGTTGTTTGTGTCTAGATGAATGCATTTTTCATAATTAAAATTAATCATGTGGACTAATTCAATTAAAGAGGCTCGTTATGAATCAATAAACACAATGATGGGAAAAAAATAATTTAACAGATTCTTTCATTCGAACCTGCATTTACAAAGATAATTTAATAATGAATCTTTTATTTTACGGTTTTTATTGGAGACACATCAGCCTGAAAGTTTTTATTTACCTAAATCATATCAAGATACATAATGTTTACATGCATTTATGTGGTACAACAAACAGGTTACATTTGCTTGATTACAGTTTTTTTTTATGTCCGTTTAAGTATTTTTATGTAATTATAGCCATGTTTGTGTATTTTAAGCTAATTTTCAAAAATTGATTAACAAAAAACTAACAATAAAGAAAGAACTTAAACAGAAGAACTGTAATAATTCACTTATTTTACCATAATTCTTGTAATTTGTTCTCTTTTGATTCTTCTTATGTATTTCTGAGGTGTTGATACAGATGGCTCGAGATTTAAATATGAAATAACTTGTAATGGTGTGTGTTAGAGATGTTCGTACGTAATAGTTTCACGTTGTTTTGAATTTACAGTGAAATACATTGTGCATTTGATGTTTAAGTTTAGTCAAAGTAGCTCAAGTGTATAATTCATTTTTTAACGGTGTGCCTTGAAAGTGGCAGAAAATTGGACAGAGTTCCTATTGAGCCTGCCAAAAGTGTGTGCACAAAATAAAATGTGAATTTGGAGGTGTGAAAGTTAAATATTCCCATTTAATAAGTTGGGTTTTAGTTGTCTTTTAAATCCTCATCTTAAGAATGACCAAAGAAGAACTGAACAGTGTAGGGTTTATCTCTAAAGTGTTGCAATTTGGTTTAATAAGTGTCAACTTTCTCTCTTTTTTCCTCTTTGATCACTTTTTTATCTGATTCCTCTCCTTTTTCTCAGATGTTGCTGCTTTATGTGCCTTCTCTTCCTCTCTCACACTTTTATGTGTTTTTATTTAACATTTTTTATTGACCCTAACTATTTTTGTTCACCTTTAATTAAAAACGGCACTGGAATGAGTCCGATGTTTCCCTGACTTTTGGGAACGTGATGTAGGAAGTGTTTGGCTGCTGATGGACTGTGGCCATTTTGAGCCACTTGCGTCTGTGGAAGCTGTGAGTTTTGGGGGATGGTTGTCTCTGCCCGGTGGCAGAGCCTTGGGCTGTGCCAGCAGCAGGTCTGCTCAGGGAGCCGCTGCACGGTCAAGTTGTGAGGAAATAGTGGGAAGATGCAGAGTCGTGACCTCTGCTGGCGGGTACAGGGGGGAGGAAGATGGGGAGTGTCGAAGAAGAGAGACTCAGCATCTCTCTTTATTTAAAGGCTTCCAGACTCAAAAGTGTAGTGATGCTTTTTGGAAATTAGGAAATTGTCTCCTTTTTGCAAAGGCTGTTTTGATTAGTTAGGCTCAGTTATGAACATAAGTTAACAGAACTTCTGCAAAAAGATAAATATTTTCAAAACACAAAAAAAGTGGCACCGTGGAAAAGTTGGACATTCTGATTATTCAGCATTCTTTTAAATCTGCCAGGAAAGAAGTTGAAACTGTTTTGTCTTTTAAAATAAAAAATAAATAAAAAGATGCATACACCCTGTACAATTAATTTTAAATTATGGGTGGAAAATATTGATGCAATGGAAGTATTAGTGTTAGCGAAAGTTTTACAAACTTTGCACCTCACTGTTTCTTATCATTGTGATTGTCAGAAGTAGAAAGAGAACAAAACTTGTAAGTTTAAACCAGACTTGGATTGTTTGTTGTTATGTGGTTCTGGACTGATCAAAAGCCACAGTATTTGCATTCTTGTTTTTTTTTTTTTTTTCTGGAATTGTGGGTAGAAAACAAGAGATGATGCCACATTTTGAATCTTTACACTGTTCGGAAAAAAAAAAAAACTGCTTTAGTACTACCAAAAACAAAATCTCTTTGACTGAGCGCTCCAGTTTCACAAGTGACAAACCCACAAACCAACACGTTTTTACCATACAGAACAAAAAACAGAGCGCTGAAAGTTTCAAGACAATTAGCTCGATTTGTTCGTCTAAAATCTGACTTTTGTCTGAATCATTCATTCTGAAAAATCTTCTCCTAATGCAGTGATTTATTATGAATGCACACTATATTAACAACCACCAACTGTAGAATACGACTTCTTATTACAGTTCTTATTCTTTAATTTAAATACAATTTTTGATGCATGTTCACTAAAGTTTACATTGTAAATATAAGCTTTGTGTATAGTGTAACGGTTGCATTAAAATTGGCTTAAATTAGTCTTGTACGTACTCAGTCAGCCTCAGCTGTTGAACCTGACAGAGATAAATGTCTTTAGCATAGTGGTTTGAAACTGTTTATATAGTAAGTGTCTTTATGTGAGAGAGAAGTCACCCAGTTGCAGACAATCGTAGCGCTCGTGTTTGTCTACAGTGTATTGTCAACCTTCTACAGCCTCGACATGCTTACTGCTGCGGTGAAAGGGTCATTCTCCTAAAAGCTTGCCTGTGCAAATACTCTTCCACTTCAGGTAACAGGGGCTACGAGGCACCACAAACATCTCGCTGCCGTGTATTTATTCCAAGTAGAAGTGGACATTAGGTGGGAAAGCTGTGGTTAGTGGGGCAAGCAAATTTTTTTTCTTCTAAAGGACGAGATGGTGTGGATGCCTACAGTTTCTGTCTTCTCTTCTCAAGCAAATCTCCCCCTTTCAGACATCAACAGACAAGATAATAAGACACTCAGAGCACAATTCTGTATTATATTCAGCAACCAAAGACTCATCTCTTGTCAGTTTGCATTTACTCTCCCAAGGATGTGACGCTTCTATCATCATGCTGTCAAAGAAAGCCAGGCTGGAAAGACAGGAGCACTCATTTCATACACTTACTGTCTGCATGAAATGGTCTGCACTTATACGGATTCTGCCAAAATGATGGTACATTTTCACAAAGGTCACCTAGAGATCCCCCTTCCCAAAAGAGCAAAATGAATTCTCACTGATTCGTAGTATTGGAGGTCATTCAGGAGGGAAAAAAATTGCAACTCGCATGGCACAACTGCTCCCATTGTTTTTTGTTTGTTTGTTTGTTTGTTTTGTTGCTGTAGTAAAGAGTATTTCAGATTAATTATTTAACATTTTACAGAGTCAAAAAAGTTTCCTTCTTATTTCTCGTAGCGTCGAACTTGTTTTACAATGCAAACGTTTCCTCAGACATTCAGTCATTTTGTGATGGGTCACCTTCAGTAGGTCGAACAAATCTGGCACTCCTGAAGCAAAAACAACAAGGGGACAGTTCAGATCTTTTGAAGTTTCCTTTTGTGAAAAGGTTGTGAACAAACAATGTCTTACCTGTTGTAGATAGCTGTTTGAATAGTCTTAGTTAAGAGTAATATAATATTTTTTGGAGTATAAGGCGCACCTAAAATCCTTTAATTTTCTCAAAAATCAACAGTGACCCTTATAATCTGGTGCACCTTATGTATTAATTCTGGTTGCGTTTACTGGCCTCGAACCAATTTTATGTGGTACACGGCGCTCAAAAAGATGTCAAAATGTTTCATTTTCGCTTAATGCATCTTATAATCTGGTGCACCTTATAGTCCAAAAAATATGGTAATATTTCATTTTGATTGCCTTGATGCACTAACCACTAGTCCTAGCTGAGCAATGACCAAAGTGGACCGACATCTTAAATAGACTTCCACCTTAAACTTTTCATAATAATTCATGGGAATGCTGTTTTATAAACTTTTACATCAATGTCAGTTATAAATTACATGATTGCAAGAACTTCTATTGCTCATTGCTACTGCAGCTGCTTGTGTGTAGCTAACTTTCTAATGCAGAAATGACAATGATAGAAAGGCTTCGATATAGGAGTTGTTTCATGACAGCAGCAATCCCCTTTAGCCTGTGCTTTCTTGGACTAGCCATTAGCTCATGAATCCAGTCAGGGTCAAACTGTTTCTCCAAACTACAAAACATTATCTACATCAGATAAGATAAGAATTGTTCATATCCTTTTAACAAAACCTCACTTAAAAAAATCTGAATAAAGTAGTCCAGTGCTTCTCAATTATTTCCTTTTACGCCCCCCTAGGAAGAAGTAAACATGTCGCGCCCCCCAAATTCTCAGCTGCGATGTAAATAGTATCATTTGTCTATAAAATTGTTATAAGTACAACTCTGCATAACATTGTATCCTTATTAACATTAAAGGAAACAAAAAAATAATAATGTTTTTTCATTTACCCTTTATTTATCAAGGTAGTCTCATTGAGCCATGAGAAGTCATTTTCAAGAGAGACCCTGGATCAACTTACAACTAAGAATAACTTTATTAACATAGTTTTTTTTTGTTTGTAACAGAAACAAATTGCATCAATTCACATAAAAAATAAACTTAAATCCTTATTTTTTAAACTGTAAACATTTTTGACCATTTGATACTGAAAAATAGCATTAAATATAATCAATAAATAATAAATTAAAACTGATAGGCATCATTAACTCAGGAGCAGAATATATAAAACACTTTGAACCATCTGATACAGAAAAATAAAATATAATCAGTAAATAATAAATTCTAATTGATCTGCAACATTTTAACTCAGGAGTGTTATATATAACACTTTGACCTACAAAACAAAAATTAATAAACCAATTTGTGCTGATTAAAAAAAAAATCAAAATAAGGAAGTCAGGATTACCGGTAATTGGCTACAATGAGCACACTCATCGATAGAACTAAAAAAAATGTGTCAATGCGAAAGAGGAAAGAAGGGGCAGGTGTTGCTCTCACTTTGAGTTTACTCTTTGTTACATGCATGCTGTGTGTGGCGTCCAGAGCGTCATAAAAACAGCAGCGGAGGTGTCGGGAGTTATTTATTTATCGTCTCAGCAGCAGAGGGGAGCGACACGGTTCAAGCATGACTCCCCAAACCACAAGACAGTCATATTTGTTCATAACTTTATTATTAGTAAGCCTGAGAGATACGAGCAAACAGTTACCGGAACATACGCAACAAAATGAGAATGGTGAGAAAAATAAAAAAAACTACTCCCTGTGGCAAAAAAAGAATGTTCCCCGAAGTCACACATGCCCCACCTGGAATCCCCCTCCACTCCCCACCCACCTCCAGGTGGGCGTGGCCCACTATTTGAGAAGGACTGCAGTAGTCCCTCGTTTATTGCTGGGGGTCAGTACCCTGAAGCCCCATTATAAGTGAAAAACCGTGAAGTAGGAAAAGTAACACACACACACACGTATATACATGTATATACTGTATACAGTCCTCGGGTTATGACGTCTCGAGTTACGACATTTTGTGGTTACGGCGCATCTCCCATAAAAATAAAAAATAAAAACTTTTTTGAAAAGCAGAGTTACGCAGATTCCGGTTTCCAATTTTACGTCGTAAACGTAACGGCGGAGGAATACTGCACTGTACTCTCTTAAAAAGCTAAGTCTGGTCCTCTGTACATTCAAAAAACAAAACAAAAGTGTACTGTGAACGCGGTTTTACGTCGTAAACAGAACGTAATACGGCAGTTGGACCGAGCTGGACGGCAGTTTTACATCGTAAACAAATAGAGAATACAGAGGATGGACGGAGGAATACGGCATCGCCAGCATCCAAGTAGGATATTAACTGTTTTTGCACTTCATTATGGCTCCCAAATGTATGTTTT
>JARVJN010000835.1:14157610-14171422 GCA_031763805.1 Argolebias nigripinnis | reverse complement strand
ACCTTTCTTCTCTGCATCATGTCAGCCAGCTCTCTACCTTTGCCTGTCATTGTCCCCACATTTAGAATTGCAACCCTAAGTCCTACATTCTTGACTTTACTGTTCTCCCTTTGTCTCCTGACAAGTTTTCCTCCTCTGGGTCTTCGACAAACAGTAGTACAATTTCCGCCGGCACCCTGTTTGTCAACAGTACTAGTGGCGGTCGTTGTTAACCCAGGCCTCGACCGATCTGGTATGGTTTTGCTTTGATAAACTCACATTATGGTTTTGGCAAAAGTGTTTTACATCGGATGATATTCCTGACACAACCCTCACCATTTACCTGAGCTTGGGACCAGCGCAAGAGTTACACTGGCTTGTGCTCCCCAGTGGCTGGTTTACACACAATCCTCTGTTACAACTAACTTTGTGTTACAACAAACCCTGTGTAGCATCTAATTTGTGTTGTGACTAACATTCTAGAAATAAACCTCAGACTAAAGTAAAAAGGTCCACTCCTGGTAAAAAAAATAAAATCCTGAACATGTTTCGTACTATTCCATTGACCAATTTTAAATGAGTAAATCTCTCATTTGGAGACCCATGAGGAGAGGTCTGAGAGAAAGATAGTAGCTTTTCTTGATAATTGAAAATGAGCCACATAACTCCTGTCTTTTAAGGGTTAATACAGGTTAAATATTACATCAAACAAATTTTTATTTTTACTTGTAGGATATTTATGCTAAAGAACAATAAAAGGTCTTAGTGCTGGACAATAATTCGATATTGATATATCTCGCAATATACGCTTATTCAATAACAATGATATGAGTTTTAAACACATTTTTTTTATTTCAATAGGATTACAGCGTTTCACTGGCTAATTTCTTATTCTGTTTGGGTTGAAGCGGCCGCTTCAGTTTCAACCCGAACAGTAAAAGCTGCAACTCAACTACGTAAGTGCGTGGTGACGTAGATATTACGCAGAGCTTGAGTCCAGAAGGCATATGTGGTAGCAGGCTAAGCTAAGCTCATCTCGGACGTACGTTAAGTTTTCGCTTCAAAATGAGTTCCCATGACTGTCAGAATGTGACTGAACTTATATGTGTATAGAGTTATTATTGGTGTGTGTGCAGATGTTTTATTAATTGTATTTAGTCATTTATGTTCGTGTCTTTCCCGCTAACCGGAAGTGCGCCGTCTGTGCAATGACTGTGGAGGTGCTGGAACGGATGTCCGTGGCATATAGTCTATTGCTACTGCTTATTAAGTAAAATTCATCAATACTCCCATCATCAACCCTCTTTAGTTTTCTTCTCTGATATGGAAACTGCAGCAGTCCTTTGTCCAGTTTTACACCGCATTTTTTGCGGCCACATCTGTTGGGTATAACGTGCCCACTCTGCTGTATCCATTTCACTGTGACATCTGTCCACAGGCGAAAAATTAAAGCCAAGAATCTAAATGCCTACGCAACATTCTGCCAAGTATTGATTTACTGTTACTCGTGCAGCATACATAGACAAACTGAGAGCTAACACAATCTCTGTGTGAGATGATCGGAAACTGGAAACGTGCTCATAAGGGCACAGACACACACGCAGACGTTTTTTTCTTTTATATTCCGGATCCTGGGGTGAGGAAAAGTGGCAAAAATGAAGAAGATGTGTTCAGCTATCGTGTATGTGTGTTTCACCAGGGTGTCTACCTTGGTGAGAGCACCTCCCTGCCTGCAGATCTCAGGGTCTGGAACAAACAGTGGTTCCTTCTTAATTGGGGTGAGATCTGGGGCTTAAAGGGGAGCCAGGATGGGACCTGAACCCCTTTCTTTCTCCTCCAGAATCGCTCCGGCTGCAGAGGTTCTTTTGATGTGTGCTTTGGCTCTGCGAGTCCTACTTTGGAATATGTTCTTGGGAGACCAATGGTTACTTGCCTCCAGGCAGAATCTCAATCCCCAGGATCCTGGCCCTCTTTGATGAAATACTTGCGGGAGTCGCTAACCCTACTGATGCCCATGTGCGCCTCCTCCCTCCTCCTTTACCCTCTTGTTCTCTCCCACCTCAGCCTCCCTCAAACACTCCCTGCCCACCCCCCCACCCCCCACACCTCACTCCCCCGTCTCCACTACCACGTTCCTCGGATTCTCTTTGAGCGATTCATAACAAGGACTTTGTCTCTGTGTAGTCCAGACCAGATGAGCACCGCCTGACAAACTGACAGGAGTATTAGTTGTATCTTACAGAACCCCTTCGACAGTCTCCTCCCTCAGCTCTCCGTCCTGTGCTCACAGAGACAAGTATTTTCATGTTATCGAAGCCAGTTCTGTTAACATTTATGAATATACATGTACATAAGTGCATATAAAGGCTTTTCAGTGGCACCAAACTGGCTTATTTGCTTGGATGTATTAACTTTTTGATGTTGCAACGAAGTATTCAAAGTGGTGTACACACAAATGCAGTGCCACTTTGCCGTTTTGACATCAAGAAATAAATCCTCACAACGTGACAAAGTCAACGCCAAAGACTTTGGGAAGATGACAGAGATGTTGACAGCTGTGACAGAGAATCTTTTGCTTTGATTGATTCACTGCAACATTAAGTACCAGGTAATTAGTTATATAACCTGTAAATCTAATAATTACGTTGAATTCTTTATTTGCCGCAGTGGCTGACTGGTTGTGTGTCAGAAATCAAGATAAATAGCCCGAGTGGGTCTGACGGACTTGACCTGTCTGCCTCACACGTTCAAATCCTGGTTAAACGATTAACCAACCGCCCAGTTTTCCTTCACAAACTCCAACCTCTATATTGATTAGAGCTGCACCCTAAAGACCTCTCTCTTATCACATAATTTCCCTGTATATTGATTATGTACATTGATTACACCTAACCCTAAGGAGCAGCTTTACTTTGCACTCACCTTAAAGGGTCAGCCCAGGAGACCATTTCAGGCCTCATGAATAACTGCTTTAATATATTTTGAATAATGTCTGCAAAATGTATCTGATTTATTTTATATGCACAATGCAACAATGTGACTTTATTCAAGTTGGGCCGTATCGGACAAGAAAGCTCATTCAATGTGGGCCACAAACTTTTTAAACTATTAAAACAATTCAACACAATAATACGTTGTCTGTTTAATATGATATGGTCAGGCCTCCAGATCCAGATCAGCACCTCCAAATCTGAGGTCATGGTCCTCAGTCGGAAAAGGGTGGGCTTTTGTCTTCGGGTTGAGGTTAAGGTTCTGCCTCAAGTGGAGGAGTTCAAGTATCTCGGGGGTTTTGTTCACGAGTGAGGGAAGAACGGAGCGTGAGATTGGCAAACGGATTGGTGCAGCGTCTGCGTCATTGTGGCGACTGTGCTGGTCCATTGTGGTGAAGAAGAAGCTGAGTTGTGAGGCAAAACTCTGTTTACCGGTTAGTCTATACCCTCACCTATAGTCACGAGCTCTGGTCAGCGACCAAAAGAATGAGATCGCAGATAAAGGCGGTTGAAATGTTTTCTCTGCAGGGTAGCTGGACTCTCCCTTAGAGATGGTGAGAAAGTTATCCAGGAGAGACTCAGAGTAGAGCCGCTGCTCCTCCACATCGAGAGGAGCCAGTTGAGGTGGTGCGGGCATTTGGTAAGGATGCCCCTGGGGCATGTCCGATTGAGAGGAAACCCCGAGGAAGACCCAGAACACACTGGAGAGACTACCGTGTGTCTCTTGGTTGGTCTGAGAACATCTTGGGGTCCAGAATATCTGGATGAAGTGGTTGTGGAAAGAGATGTCTGGGTCTCCCTGCTCAAGCTGCTGCCCCACGACCTGACTTCGGAACAAGCAGAAGATGATGGATGGATGGATGGATGTTCAGGCCTGACTTACAGGTAACTATGGTTACATATCTGTTATATTAGCTCAAGTGGATGTGATGAGCAGAACAATCCTAAACCTGGGTGGGGGTGTGGGGAGAGACAGGTACGATGCAGCGGTGAAAGAAAAAAAACAACAACAACAAAAAAACAAAAACAAGCAGGAAGTCACAAGAAAAAAGGGAACGTTGTTTAAGTTTTGAAAAATAAAAACAGCACAGTAAATACCATTTGTTGATGTATGTATGACAAGAGAAACTGAAATAAAATGCAAATCGCCTGCACACATAAATTGTGTTCACTCGTTCATGAAATATTTAGCTAACAGAGAGACAGCGTTAACTTCAGGAGTTAATGGCAACATTTTAAATGAAGGTTTCCAATGCTTGAAATACATATTTGGGATGTCTCTCGGGTACTACCACACCATATTTTCACTCATTATTTGTTAAACTGATTCAGTTGCAGCCATTTTTGTGATTGCTGTGGCAGCCATCTTGAATTGAGTTGACTTCAAAAGTTATCTGTTACAAATGTACATCCAATATGACTTTCTGTCATACTGACTTACTGTTTCTGCTAGTTTTAGCTACTGTCTTACTAAAATGAGCCTTTACTGTTTTACTGGTCTTAACTTAGCTACAGGTTGGTCTGTTTGAGCTTTTTTGTTACTGTTTCTGCAAATTTTAGCTACTGTATTACTAAATATTAGCCTTTAGTTGCTATTTTATTGGACTTAGCTTTCAGCTACAAGTTGGCCCGTAGGAGTTTTTCTTTTACTGTTTCTGCTAACTTTAGCTTTTAGCTACTGTCTTACTAAAATTAGCCTTTACTGTTTTACTGGTCTTAACTTTCAGCTGCAGGTTGGCCTGTTTGAGATTTTTTGTTACTGTTTCTGCAAATTAGCTACTGTATTACTAAAATTAACCTTTAGCTTTCAGCTACAGGTTGGCCTGTTTGAGATTTTTTGTTACTGTTTCTGCAAATTTTAGCTACTGTATTACTAAAATTATAGCCTTTAGTTGCTATTTTACTGGTCTTAGCTTTCAGCTACAAGTTGGCCCGTAGGAGTTTTTCTTTTACTGTTTCTGCTAACTTTAGCTTTTAGCTACTTTCTTTCTAAAATGAGCCTTTACTGTTTTACTGGTCTTAACTTTCAGCTACAGGTTGGTCTGTTTGAGATTTTTTGTTACTGTTTCTGCAAATTTTAGCTGCTGTATTACTAAAATTAACCTTTAGCTTTCAGCTACAAGTTGGCCGGTTCGAGTTTTTTTGTTACTGTTTCTGCAAACTTGAGCTTTTAGCTACTGCCTTACTAAAATGAGCCTTTACTGTTTTACTGGTCTTAACTTTCAGCTACAAGTTGGCCTGTTTGAGCTTTTTTGTTACTGTTTATACTAATTTTAGCTACTGTATTACTAAAATTAGCCTTTACTGTTGGTCTTAGCGTCTTCAAATCGGTCTGTTTGCATTTTTTTTGGGCCACTGTTTCTGCTAACTTTAGCTTTTACTTTAACAATTCGGTTAACAAATCAGGCTTCAGCAAATGTGATCAAATCCAGTCAGCATTCACACTTATTCTAGTTTACATGTGTGTTTTTAACATAATAAACTGTCCCTACTTTTTATCTGCCAGATACTAACAGAAAGAAAGAAAGAAAGAAAGAAAGAAAGAAAGAAAGAAAGAAAGAAAGAAAGAAAGAAAAGAGCGGGGTTCACAAAGTAAAAAAAGGAGGGAGGCAGTGGGGAAAGGAGGGAGCAGTCCGAAGGGAGGAGTCAGGCGGCGGAAGGAGCAGCTGGAGTCCCACACACACTTCTTCTTCTTCTTTTTCTTCTTCTTCTCCTTCACCCTCTCTCCTCTGGAAAAAACGCACTAAATGTAATAAGAAGTGTCCGCGCGCTTCTCTGACATCTGTCTTGTTCTGCCGCACATCTGTGTGCTGCTGCCTCGCTGTGAGTCCGCTGGTTTGAACACAGCAAACTGTGAGGAGGAGGAGGAGGAGGAGGAGGAGGAGGTGAAAACTCTGCTGCGCTGTTTTGGAGTTGGAGTTGCTGCGTAAAGAAGAAGAAGAAAAGTCCGAGGCAACTCCAGAGGCACATCTGCAGCTTCTTCTTCTTCTTTTGAAACCCAAAGAAGATATAAAGTGAAGAGTTGAAGGGAAATCATCCAGGAACAAGTAAGTTATCATTCAAACCAAACAAAGTTGGATGCTGTTACATTTTTCTGTTTTTGTTTTTTTGAAGTTGTTCGAGCCAGTGAGACTATATGAAGCAGCGCAAGTTTCAAATTTCAAACAGATGATGGAGGCAGGAACTCTTATTGTGTTAACTATAGAAACGAGTCCATGTCTGATCTTAGCTCAGACAAAAAAATGCACAACAGACTTGGGGATTGTTCCAAAATGGGGATTTTTGGTGTCCAAACAACAAGACGCGCAACAATGCGCCAAACTGTGCGTAATGCGCCAAACTGTGCGTAATGCGCCAAACTGTGCGTAAAGTTGAATGAACTTGAGCTAAAAGTGAGAAAAATCAGATAAAAACTCCTGATTCTGTCCTGGAGCTTGAACTGAAACTTTGTTCAGACTTGAAACTTTTACTGGAGCTTTACCTTAAGAAACGCGCATGGTGTGTGTGTGTGTGTGTGTGTGTGTGTGCATATTGCGCACGTGTGATCATATTTCAGCGCCTGTTTTTGATTTGTTTTGTCCTGCAGGAGAGCAGCAGACTTACAAGAGCAGTTAGGAGGAGGACACATGAGTTTCATCTGAGAATATTGAAATGTGACCAAACCTCCTCCTCCTCCTCTTCTTTTCACACGTCAGTGCTGTTAATCATCAGTTAATAATAATAATATTAGTAATAATAATAATAATGAGAAAAAAAACGCTTGTTAAGTTAAAAGTTTTACTATTTAAAAACAATCACATCATTCCAAATTGAAATATTTCCACTGTACACATTGAGTGTTGTAGTATTTTTTTTATTTGAAAAAGTAAAAAAAAAAGAGAAAAATGTTAATATTTTTTTCTTGTGCAACCAAATATTTTCAATCATTCAGATCATTTTTGACCTGGCAGAATTATATAAAAAAAAATATATATATATATATATATTTGCACAATTAAATAAGATCAAACAATTTGTTTAAAAGAAAGAAACATGTTCAAAAACACATCACTGGCGTGCCTCAGAGAAATTTAAGACACCTCCTCCCCATGGGGGTCTGTAAAGGGTGTCATTTTTGGCCCCCGCAGGGGTCATATAGTGGACACTGATTTATTGCTCTGAACAAATTTAGAAATCATAAAAATGTAACTTATTTTATTCTAAATCCAGCTGCTTCGAGTTTGGGCTTAATTATGAGCAGGCGTCATTAAAATGCTAATCATCCCAAATATTAATAATTAAATAAATAATGCCTCACTGATTCAAGAAATGTGGAAAGAAGTTTTCCTCAGTTCGTGTGTGTGTGTGTGTGTGTGTGTGTGTGTGTTTTTTGGGGGGGTCTGATGTGAAGACGGCTCCACATGTGCAGGTTTCTGGTTGAAACTTTCCCTCCTGTTCTCGCCAGCTGTTCCACATTTTATCTGCTCTCGGGTTTCAAAAAGCAACGAGGGTCCGAGGTGTTCAGCCATGTGGCAAAGCTCACATTAATCTGTTTTCTTTTTTGTCAATCGTTTTTATTTATTAAAATTGTTTCACTATTATTAACAAAGGTTTTGCATCAGAGAAGATGTTGAACAAGTTCACACGGATACAAATCAACTTTTATTGTTTGTTTAAGAACATTTAATCACCTTTTAGGCAATGCTTTAATTACATTTGTTAATTAAAATCATAAATAATTTTGTATTTTAAAGTTCCTTCCGTATGTTATCTTTAAAACAGAATATTTTTATTTGGATTAATTACTGTAAAAAAATGAATTAAGATAAAAAGCAGATTTATCAGGCCTTAAATTTAATACTAACGTTGAGACAAACATAATTTATAACAAAATATTTTTTGTAATTTGTTATATTCTAAATATCATTTTTCTCTTCATTCATATGAAATTATCACCTTGTTGTTAATTACATTTACTGCTATTAAAATATGTATGCCATTTTAGAATGCACGTTCATAATGACAGTTTTTATTTTCACAAAGTTAGAATTTCAGAGAGTATTAATGAATTAGGGTTAAATAATTATTTCTCAAATATTAACAACATTTACATAATTTCTGTGGCTTCTATAAAATCCTTCTGCACTTAATAAATAACTTTAATTCGGGTTTTCGCATCACAGCATGAACGTTGTTCAAATGTAATGAAATAAATAATAATAATACAAATTATAGTTGTGTTAATCCATATAACAATTGCTGAATCTTTTTAACTTAAGGGATGAACAAAGCATACTTGGACTGATTCATCAAAAAATGACCTGACTGAACATTGTTGGATTTTTACCTGAATTATTGTGCTTGAAGTTTGATGCTTATCAAAAGGTGATTAAAACATTTGAATATAAATGTGTTTTAAAAAGCTCATATGCAGGAATGACATGCACACATTGCGACAAACCTTTCCTCTGAATCAGCCTGCTTCATAGCGGCATGCTTTTCCTTTTTTCTCTTTTATCGCAACTTTAAGCACTTCCTGCGACAACAATATGCATAAACGGTGACACCGGCCCAGGCCACCTGTGACCTCATGACTCCAATGACACATGTAGTTTTTTTTAAGGTATGACCCTCTACTTAATTCACGTATAAGGACTGAAGGGAGTTGTGTCCTCAGGCCAAGACGAGTACCTGTTCTGAGGCATGAGCCACTAATGAATTGTTGCGTTGCTTCTGCAACCTGAGGCTCACAAGGAAGTGACAAATGTTTAGTTAAATAAAACAAGTGTAATAATGATGGGGAAGTTGATCATCCTTAAGATAATGCAGCAAGATTTCGTGTATTCTTACAGGTTTTATGAGTTTTCTTGAAATATCTTGCTTCCTGAATAAATTTTTCGCAGATTGCGAAAATCACAAGCCCGCCACTAAACAAATATTCGTATAGGCACCACCTCGTCGGTGAAAGTTTGGCGTAAGTGATTAGCTGTTGCTTCCCTGGTTGAGGAGATGGCCCCCACAAGAAATCCTGCCCCTGCTTTGATGATTTGCCACTTTGATACGCTGACATCAAATGAAACAGACACAGTGGAGAGAGAAAGAGGACAAGTCAGACAGAGGTGGGGATTGGGGGGGGGGGGGGAGCAAGTGGAAGTGTGTGCCTCTCTGTGTGAAAACTTGGGCAAACCTGAGGAGCGTCAAAATGTCTGGATGCATTTGCGTACCGGCAGAGACAAGAAGGGATCTTGGGGTGCACGAGGGCTTCTCCTCGGCCTCCTAATCCCCAGGCCCAGCCATCCCTTCAGGGCATGCCTCAGATCTGACTCTCTGGCTCTCTGCGTGGACGAGCCAGCTCCGCCAGCAGATTTAATATGCTATGTGTTCCCACTCTCCCCCCCCCCGCCTACCTCCCCCACTGTCGCTCCACCTCAACTATCATTGTCCCTGAGTGGGACCCTCGCCGCTTGTTTCAAGGAGCCTGCTAAAGGCACCTTTCAAGCCAAGGCGATGTCTTTGGATAAGGGGGGAAATGAAGGGATGAAGAGGGTATGAGACTCAAGATAGCAAACCGCAATTTTAGATATGTATATTCCTCGCGTTCGAGAATTTCAATACACTCGGGGGCTTTTTGCTCTGCTGTCATCATCGCACAGGAAATGCATGCGTGCTCGTGCATTCATTCAAGTGTTTTTTTATTTTTTACTTGGAAGCATTCGTCTTTTATTTCATTTTTACAAATAAAACAGAAATGGAATAATAATAATAATAATAATAAAACGTCAAGGCTTTATAGCTCAGATGAAGGGGCTTCCAGAAACTCCCAACCAGTCGTGACAATTTCGCCATGATCTCAAATAGGGAGGCTCATAAAACTGCCATAAAAATATTGGAGGAAAACTAGGAAAAGGTTTCACTTATATTTAATCAAGCCGTTCAAATTCACGAGTGTTTGACAACTTAACACAAGGGCCCATTGTAAGTGGTGGTAAATTTTATGTCTCAAATTGGGTGTAAGTATGCGGAGCACCATTCCCCCCCACTTAAACACCTAAATGGCAAACAGGACATGTCGCGCCTCAGCCTGCATGCGGCTGCCCCTCATCCCCTCCTCTGTTTGCTTTGGACGCTGTAAAAATGTCTTAAAGTCTGTGATGTGTGAAGAGTAGCAGCACGAGGCGAAGTGCTCCGGTTTGAGGCCCGTCTGTGTGTAAAGTTGCGTGCCCCAAACGGACAAGTTCCCCGGGTCTGCGGCTGTTTGTGCAGATGTGCATTGTGTATTTGACGAGAGCTGGCTGTGGCATCCGTGAGGGGGTCTGCACCGACCGCTCGCTGCGAACAATGATCTGTCACTCACCCTTGCTTCTTGATTTGTGTCACCGCGGAAAAAAAAAACCCTAGTTAAGCAAGAAAAAAACAGTTTTCTTAACTGTGCTTGATCTAAACCTTTGTGCTCACGATAATAATTAGGTTATATGAAGTCCATGTGTTTGCTCTGCCGTGCTGCTTGTCTTCCAGAGGGAGTTATCCCCGAGTCTCGCCGCTTCCTGGAGTGGAGGTCAAGGAGGTGTCTATTGTTTGGATGCCAAATGTAAATCCCAAGGTTAATACCTGAAAGAAGCCCAGCCATTCTATTTACTCTCCAAACATGTTGTAGATGGCTGCCTTATCCCCCACTCTGCCCCTTTTATTTCTGTTTTTTTTTTGTGGTCTTGGAGCAATCTGGAGAAAAGAGGGGGAGTAGTATCCCATGTAAGCCCCCCCTTCAGTGAGTTCTTTTCAGTAATGAATGCTAACAGACCCTGCCTCTAATCATGCCTCATCTTAGAAAAACAAAGGGCAACTCTACTATCTGAGCAAATTTCAGTCCCAGTCTAAAAGAACCCTTCATTGACAGCACAACATTTGAAGACTAATCGTTTTTTCTCATGCAAAGTATGCAGCTTTAGGAGGCCGGGCCATAAAAAAGAGAGGGGGCTGTGTTTTAACAATACTCTGCGGGGAATGAGAAACAGGGCTTGCAGAGGGGAGTTGGGCTTTGGGGTTGAGTTTTGAGGAGGTAGAGGGGGGTGGATGGATGGAGGGGGTTCTTCTTTGCTCATCAGACAAAGCCCAGTTCCTTTCAGGGTTGCGCGAGGGGGTAGGGTGCAAGAGGAGGGCGCATCCGAGAGTTTGAGTTCTTTGAAAGAGAGGGACTCGGGACGATCCTGATGAGAGTTTGCGGCTTTTTTTTATTTTTTATTTTACCTTCCCGGGGAAATGTAGGGGGCCTGCCCTGTGACAGCCCTGGAAAGAAGCAAGCAGGCCTGAGAAAATTTATAGAGAAACAGAAATATTTAGGTGTACACGGGGCCCCTAAAACGGCTTTGGCTATTCCTGCCAGGCTGGTGTTTTTATTAATAGGGGTTGACATGCTTTGGAAATATATCTTATTCATGAAGAAAGCCAGGTTAGACTTCCCAAAGAATTCATTATGTTTCCCCAGATGCGGCTTTGCGGGTTGCAGCCGTCCCTTCGGAGGACACGGAGCGTGGAGCGCAACATTGTAAAGCCTCCCTCAGTGGGCTCGGGAGTGCAAAGGGTTCCCATTTGTCAAAGGTGCGAGAGTCTTTTTCCCTCCTCAACACTTTCCCGGCTCAGCCTCAAACTCATTGTCTGAGCAAAGGCAGGACATTAGTCACTGCAACACAACAAGAGCCCGAGGGGCTAAGGACCCATGCTCCGAAGCCCGGTTTGGGCAGAGGGCTGGAGAAAGGGGGAGAGAGAAAGGGAAGGGAGCAACTGAAAGGGTGAAAGAAGGGCAAAAAGAAGAGGAGGAAATGTGGGGTGGAGAGTATGTGTGTGGGAGAAGGAAAGAGACTATGGAGGGGGTTAGAGGGAGTGGAGTCTGCAGCTCTACCTCAGGGCTCAGTAGTGTAAGCCCCTGTCTACCCCGAAAAGCTGCTTTCACAAAGAGATTTACAAGACAGGTCTTCAGTGTGCTTTGCTGCCCTGCATTATGAGTGATTGAGTGTGTAAATGTGTGTGTGTGGCTCGCAACGGACCTTTCCACACTTGATTTCCTTCTTGCATCACCTATGCAAGAAAGTTATCCCTTCACAAATTTACCATTCCGGGCAGGTTAGACCCACAACAGCCCAAGCGGAGCAGCGTGTCTATAACCCATTCCCCCTGGTGGCGGTCCGCGGGTGTGTGCGCATCCGTGTGTGAACGTGTCTCACAGATTTTTCACATACAAGGGATCCTGTTAGCTTTTGGAATTATTTATAAAGCCCGGCTTTTGTGTGGCACTCTTAAGTCCCTGTCTCCTCCCATTACTGCTTATGACTCTACCTGGGCTTCCTTCAGCCACAAAATGCTCCCTCAGCCACCCTCCTAGCAAAAAGAAGAGTTTAGAGTTACGTCTAAACCCTTTGCTGCTACCAGAATCACTTTCCTCGCTTTATATAGACTCACTGAACAGTTTCTCTTCTTGAAAAAAAAAGTTTTCCTGTGCAAATAATCAATAGAGACAGACGCACTTTGGAGGTACACATAAAGTTAGACAGAGCCATCCCATCTGGACCTGGTTACCGTGTAATCCAGGAAAGTTTTCTCCCTCCTATTTCTTGCACAAAGAATGCCGGGGTGAATATTTTAGATTGTTTATGTTAATGTTTGCCTTTTATTGAAACAAGCTGGAATGAAATTATCCTCCTACTTGCTACGTGTAAGCAGTGAACTGCTCCGGTTTTTCATCTCCCTCTGGCGTAGAGATCAATGCAAACCAGCTAACGCAGGGTAATAAGCCATTAGTATCCACATTGTTGGAAAGATTTACATATATTGACCAGGAAACTGATAAACTGGGTTCCCTGTCCTGGAGGTAGGGGTTATTGAGAGCTTAGTTGAGTGAAGACGGAGTTGGGGAAGGTGTGTGTGAAGCACTGTGACTGCCAGTCCTGTGCGATAGGTGCCAGAGTGCGTAGCTGCGAGCCAGGTTGTCTCTGCTTGTCAGGAGGTGGCGGAGAGGCGATGTGAAGATGATTACAGTACACCGTTCCTCTGATCTGATTCATCACTAACTGTCTCTCCTGCAAAGAACTTATTATCCCTGTCTCAACTTCCACTGCGGAGCCAGCTGCTCTTTATGCTTCCCAATTAACCCCAGGCACCCGTCAAATGCTCCAATTAAGGCCCCCCTCCTCCTCCTCGTGAGTTTATTTGCCGACCTGGCTCTGGTTGTAATGTCATGAGGAGTTAAGTGAGCGAGCTGGCGAGTGGTGAGCGTGTTTGCTGATAAGTGGCGTTACAGTTCTCAAATTTATTTAAGACGGTGTTGCTAACGGATGAAACAAGTAAACGTATGCAGATGTTCGGTTTGGCCTGAGAGGACTGCCTGTCTAATGAGGGTCTTGTACTTCCCTTCTCTTGTTAGGGATTTTCAGGGGGCTGTTTTGTGATTGCACTTTTAGGAGTTTATTAATTTTTTGTTCTTTTTTTTTTTTTTTTTTACTCAGCAGCACTGTTAATTTGGTCAGTTTTTGCTGTCTTTATAGTAAATGTCATCATCCAATAAAGATCAAGAATTAGAACTTGTTAAATATCAGTCAAAACTGAAAGAGCATATGTCTTTAGTGCACATTTAAGTAGTAAGTACTTGTTAAATGTCAATTGTACTTGGCACAAGTAGGCAAACTTGCTGATTAAAATACGCTCAGAAACTATATCCGGCTTAGGCCCTGTACACATGTAGCCTGATGTTTGAAAAACAAATATCTGCGCAAAAAAAATATCTCTGTACATACATATTCGGATATTTAAAATGTTCGTCTACATGTCCCCGTTTATTTTCACCACAGAGCGTTGTAAAGAATATGCCGAACCC
>JARVJN010000835.1:13653530-13663632 GCA_031763805.1 Argolebias nigripinnis | reverse complement strand
GAGGTAGACAATTCAACTGACTCCTTCATCTTTAAAAACTGTGTTAGGATAGGCTAAGTACTTGGTGACCATACAGTGCTGTACATGTATTCATTTGCAAAAAAATATATATATATATTATTTTTTTATAATGAGATGCATACTCGTAAGTGCGGGACCTCGTAAGTTAGAGCGCTCGTAAGTCGGGGACTACCTGTATATATATATTTATTAATTTATTTATTGTATTTTAGAGGGTGATACATCTCTACAATGAAATGTGCTACCCCTTCAGAAATATTCTTTGAATGTCCAAACAGAATCAGAACTGAAGAGTTTTTCTCAAACTTCTATGATGTAAAGCCATTGGTTAATAGCCAATCCTGCCATAAGACATTTTTCTAATACAAAATTTGTATTACAAATAGGCTGAAAATGTTATTTTTAGTTTTTAGTTTTAAAGATGCATGGTTTGATGAGCACTTTGAACCATTATAAAATAAGAAATAAATGCATTTCCTTTAATAAAAATCATCCATTAAGCTGGAATGATTCAGAATGTGTATTGAGGGTTGAGGCGTGAAGCTGAGCTCCTGAAGTCACGGCTCCCTCTACAGTTTGTACCGTGGAAATGTTTCCACCATCCTTCACAGGAAAACAATCAGACTGTGTTGAACAGACGGGAGGACACAACGAGAGCCGCGACGAGAGATCACACATTTACACATGAGCGTGCGCATGTGAGGTGTGTGTGTCTGAAGCAACAGTGGGTCAGATCTCCTTTTCAATCTGGAATAGCCATCATTTGGAGATGATTTCTACAGCTTCCTGCAGGCAATCTGGAAAATGTTTCATTCTTTGAATACTTGAGGAGCGACAACTTTCCCCCTAATCGTGTTGGGTTACAAGGAGAGAGAAAGAGGAGGAGGAGGAGGTTTTAAAGCATGCACACAGTTCAGTGTGCTGGTCCGTCTCTGAGCACAGAAGCACGGTGGAGTGTTGTCTTTCTGTGACGGAGGAGAAGCGATGTTCTCCGCGGAGATGCGCTGCTCGTTGAGGTTCCAGCCCGCGGATGCCGCATCCCGGTCAGGCTGCTCCTGGAGCCTTTGGGTGGCTCTGATTGGACCGGACACGGACTGGGGCTGACTCTGGTGTTTGTCCGGAGAGGAAACGTGCAGGGGAGGAGATCAATATGAGTTACTGGCAAAGGCTGGAGATGTCAGTCTTTACGAGCAGCCTGATTACAAGGAGGACAGACTGAGGACGACACACGGACATATGGATTTAATGTTTTTTTCTTGGATCCAAACTGAAAACATACCAGAAAGGTTTTCTTTAAACCAACATAGTTTTGCACTCAAGTTTTTTCCTTTCCCAAATGGACTACTGGATTGTATTTGCATCAGAACAATTAAGTTAATGGACATCTGCACCTGAAACATACCAGCAACAATTTTAAGGAAGAAAACAACCACTTGCTTGATTTCTAATGTCGAAAAGTGTATTGATATCATGCACTATGGCTCATATGTGGGTTGTACATTTTTTATTCCCACTGTTTGCCCTGGGGACAGCTTTCTCGGGGGTCTTCAATGCCACAGACAGAGACATTTTTACAGATGACTTGCTCCAGGTCAAGTTCATACAAGACAGAGTGACTGAGCAGTGGAAACTTCGCTCTGCCGATTCCCACCCCAACCTATACTTTAACCAACTGGATGTGTTGCACTTGAGGCAAAGGTCCTCCACCACCCACAGTCACATTTTTAAAGTCATCCGTGTGGCTGTGCTCACTATGCTGTCTAATGTCCCCTCTTACATGCCCCCTGTGAAACATGAGGAGTTTACAAGCAAGTGGAATGAAATTTATGGGAACAACCTGCCCCCTTTGGCTCTCTACTGCCTGCTTTGCCCAGAGGACTCTGCTGCCCTGCAGTTTCTTATCAAGTTTATGGATAGGTTGGCTGAGTACCCAGACTGGATGGTGACCAGCGCTCCGAACGATGAGGTCCCCATGGCACACTCTCTGACAGGGTTTGCCACTGCTTATGACTTTATTTTTACCTTCTTGGATGAGCGCAGAAAAGATGTTTACCTCAAGAAAATTCACTCTCAGACAGAAGCACTGTATGAGCTCTCAAAATACAGAGCATGGGGAAAACAGTATCTCCAAAATCATCAGACCACTAATGTTTTAGCTATTCTGACTGGTGCAATAGTAGTTGGTTCACACAATGACCCAGAGTCAATGATCTGGAAACAAGTAGCAGTAAACTATATGGAAAAAACTATGTATCTTCTAAATCATGTCATTGACGGGTCTCTGGATGAGGGAGTAGCCTATGGAAGTTACACAGCCAAGTCCATCACACAGTATGTCTTTTTAGCCCAGCGACATTTCAACATCGACAACTTGCAGAACAACTGGCTGCGGGAACACTTCTGGTTTTATTATGCCACCCTGCTGCCGGGCTTTCAGAGAACAGTTGGCATCGCAGACTCCAACTACAACTGGTTTTATGGGCCAGAAAGCCAGCTGGTTTTCCTCGACACATTTGTCATGAAGAACGGGACGGGGAACTGGCTGGCTCAACAGATTAGGAAACACAGACCCAAGGATGGTCCCATGGGGCCGTCCTCTGCCCAGCGCTGGGCCACGCTACACACGGAGTACATCTGGTACAACTCCCACCTCACACCGCAACCTCCTCATGACTTTGGCAAAGTGAGAATGCATATTTTCTCAAACTGGGGGGTGGTTACGTATGGAGCTGGGCTTCCCAGTAGCCAAAGTAATACTTTTGTTTCTTTTAAGTCTGGCAGGCTGGGTGGGCGAGCAGTTTATGACATTGTACATGATAAGCCCTACTCCTGGGTGGATGGTTGGAACAGCTTTAATCCTGGCCATGAGCACCCAGACCAGAACTCTTTCACATTTGCCCCTAATGGTCAAGTGTTTGTGTCAGAAGCACTTTATGGCCCAAAATACAGCTATTTAAACAATGTGCTGGTGTTTAGTCCATCTCCTACCAGCCAGTGTAATAGTCCATGGGAGGGTCAGTTAGGGGAGTGTGCCAAGTGGCTGCGCTGGACTGACGAGGGTGTGGGTGATACTAGAGGGGAGGTGATCGCTGCCTCCTCACACGCAGACACTATGTTTGTGAGTGGAGAAGCTGTGTCAGCTTATTCCCCTGCCATGAGACTGAAAAGCGTTTTCAGAGCCTTGGTTCTGCTCAACTCACAGACGTTGCTGGTGCTCGACCATGTGGAGAAGTGGGGTGACTCGCTTGTCACGTCTCTCAGCGCTTTCTTCCATAATCTTGACATTGACTTCAAGTATGTTCCTTTCAGATTTATGGACAGGTACAACGGCGCCATGATGGATGTGTGGGATGCTCATTATAAAATGTTTTGGTTTGACAGCCAGGGTCACAGTCCTGATATCAGGATACAGGAAGCAGAGCAGGCAGCAGAGTTTAAAAAGAGGTGGACGCAGTATGTCAATGTCACTTTTCAGATGACGGGCACAGTCAGCAGAGTAGCTTACGTGCTGCATGGGCCGTATGTTAAAATATCAAACTGTAGGTTTATAGATAGCAGCAAAAATGGTGTGAGACTTTCTTTAACTATTAATAATACAGAGAAGATTGTATCTATAGCGACAAACTATAAAGATATTGGAGCAAGGTTGGCTTATTTAGGATTTGGCGGGCACAGTAAAGTTGAGGATAGATATCAAATTATTAGATATGGCTTTGGGACCCAACTCATCCCTAAACAGATCAGCAGTGACAGACAGCTGTTTGACATTGGCTTCACAGTTAATGTGGTTGCGGGAGTTGTTCTTTGTGTGGCCATTGGTTTTTTAACCATGCAAAGAAAGTTTTATGTTTGTTTCAGCCGTCTGATGCGTTACATCCTCCTCTCTGTGCTCATTCTCTGGATAGTCGAGCTGCTGTTTTTGTCTAACAGCTGTGATCAGCTTCTCTGCGGGGTAAAATGGAAAGGTGCAGATGCCAGAAGTGAAGTAAATAAGCAAATCAGGCTGTATGAACAGCACCGTCTCCCCCTCCCCACCATCGTCATAACAGCTCTTCCTGGGTCAGGGTCGGAAATACTCAAGCACCTTTTCTACAATAACTCGGACTTTGTCTACATAAGGGTTCCCACAGAGCATGTGGACATTCCTGAAACCGAGTTCGAGTTCGACTCTCTGGTTGACAGCTGTGAATGGTCGAGGACAGATGCGGTAAATGGGCGGTTTAAGATTATCCAGGGCTGGCTGCATTCGCTGGTGCACAACACCAAGCTGCACTTACAAAATATTCAGCTTGTAGAGGGCAGCAGGTTCAAACAGATCCAGAGAGCCAGCTCCTCCAGGGACAGGAAGAAGAGATCCAGGAGGAAAGAGCAGCCTGCGTCTGAGCTTAAGGGCAAACCGAGGACCAGTGTGGATAGAGATGCAGAGTACGTGCGGGAGATGAGACGGCACGTTGCAGAGTACCCTAATGCTCGGGTGGTCCTCAACATGCGAAGTGGAAGCTGGACACTTAAACTGCCTTTTATTCAGGAAGTGGTGGGCTCTTCTCTGAGAGCAATCTATTTAGTAAGAGACCCGCGTGCATGGATTTATCTCATGGTTTATAACAGCAAACCCAGCCTTTACTCCCTCAAAAACATCCCACAGCACCTGTCCTTGATATTCAAGGAGGATTCTGTCAGGGACGGGTGCCCAGCTGTGGCACCGGAGTTCAAAATCATCCAGAGGCTGCTGTCCCGCTCTGAGACGAACCCTGTTTTAATTCTGGCTCATCTGTGGCTAGCTCACACGGCAGCAGCTCTCAGGGTCACGGAGGGTCTCACCGAGGAGTCATACCTCCAAGTGAGGTTCGAGGATGTGGTCAACTTCCCTCGGGAGACAGCAGAAACAATTCACACTTTCTTGGGGGTGCCTGTGTCTCCTGCAGCACTGAATCAACTGATATTCACCACCTCCACAAGCCTGTACAATCTGATGTATGAAGGAGACATCTCACCAGCCAACATCAACGTATGGAGACATAAAATGTCTCGAAAAGACACCAGATTGATTGAAGATGTTTGTGGAGGTGTGATGAGAAGGCTGGGCTATGCCAAGTTTGCTAGTTAACTGCTGTTATTCAGCTGTAATGTTTACTGTAGCTGCCAGTCAAATATATGTTTTTCTTATTTGTGCACTGACATTAACTTAAAAACAATGTAACAGCCGAGAAACTTGGTAGCCTCTCTGTCTGTGTCCAAGTGTTTTCTCTCAGAGGGGAAGCGTTTAAGGATTTGTACAGATTATTTCATCCAGATGTCTGTTAGGGACCTTTTTATTTTTAAGTACAATTGTTGGGAGAGAGTTTATGCAGTCATTCCTCCCTAACAAATGCACACTTTTACTCGTAGCACTCATTTTTTTGAGTGAGATTTTAAACCTTTGTTGTCTTACTGTCAGAGAAATATCACTGAATTTTAAGCGAAATGTTTTTCAGCTTTCAGAACAACAGCTGTTTTGTTTTAAATAAAGTGGATTTGCTGTTTTTAGTTGAAGATGCAAAGGTAAAGTTTAGTTTTCACAGCTAATTTATGATGTCAAAAATATGTGTGCATAAATCATGTTGGTACTGATTCACTTTACGGCAATAGATCGATTTTTTAAAGTGAAATTGTGTTAAATTGTTATGAGCAATTGATATGTTACCAGTTGTATATAGTTCTTTCAATATTTTCATTTGGATAGTTAAATTCTGACTTGATGGATAAACTAACAATTAGTTTGAGAAGGGCTAAGATCAGAGTGGTTGCTGTCATTTTAAAACAGTTTTAAGGGGAATAATAAATGCAAATTTATAAACCATAATCACAAATATTTTGCATGAAACATACGTTTTTCAATGTTTTTATGCAAGTGCAAACAGCAGCAGGTAACCAATGAAAAATTATGTGGTGAGAAGTTGATCCATTTTGGGAATGGCTACGCACACATTAGCCATTCGGTCATCACTGCAGTCAGAATTAAACTTAATTTATCCAAACAGAAACTGAAAGATCTATTTACAACAGCTAATACATAAAGTGTTCACAACCTTTTTACAGAAGCCCGCTTTAAAATATCAGAACGATCACTTTAATTCCTTGTGTTTCACTCTGAAGGAGAATATTTTTTAGATAAATGTGTTGCTGCATTTTGAAACTCATGAAGAAGTTCTGTAGACCAAGTTGTTTTTCAGAGCCTTTGAGTGTTTTTTCCCTTTAACATTGTACAACAAAATGCTGCAAGCTGAAGGAAAAGCAGACGGACAAGAAAACTTTATTGATAGAAACATTTAAACAACTGTATTTTTATTACACAAGTAGACAGATTTTATTTTAAAGCTCAAAGATGTCATGGTGGTTGTGTATCTTAGCACTTTTACAGGGACTCTTTTGACTGATTGTATATGGGAGTCTGCATTTTATACTTTTTACTGTATGTGCTACATTAGCTTAGAAATATGGGGGAGGAAAAACTCTGATGATATAAGTTTTCTGTGAATGTGAGTCAGAAGTATTTATGGATTCCAAAGACATATATCCCAAAGGATTGCAAATGAATATGAATATTATAATGACTCCCTTTAGCATTTATTGAATCAGAGGGAAGTGCTTAATGGGGATCAAACTGGAAAAAAGAGAGAAAACTGTCATCTCTGACACATTTCTACTCAATGAATTTTTAAAGCCTTCCCTTCAGCTACTCATATTCATCTGCAAAATGCATAACCGGGCTGTATTTTATTGTCGTAAAATCTTCTTTATAAAGAACCAGAGGAAATGCGCACAGCTTAAGTTTCTATTTCAAGTGTTCACCTGGATACCCAATCATTTCCCTCAGTAATGAGTACAGCAAGCCCTGCTTTGAACAGGGACTGAATTAAAAGTATATATTAAAAAAATAATTTAAAAAAATAAGCGAGAGACCATTTTTACTCTGTGATGTTAAGCCTTGGCTTGGGTAAAAATACGCTATCTCACTTCCACGTTTTTTGTATTGTAAATGGATCATATGTAACATGCAGATGGTGCACTCCTTTATGAAGTCACTTCTATTCATAAACACAGAAAACAGAAACAAAACCAAAAAAAAATGATAATCTTTTCTCTGTTTATTTTCTTCTCTGAACACAGAAACCCTCAGCTGGTTGGAAAACCCGTTTGATGTTCATGGTCTTTGAATGTGTAGACTTGGCAGACATGCTTTCACTTTGGTGTTGCAATCCTGTTACCAACTCTGTTTTTTTTTTGTGTGTATTTGCTTGTGGGGATATGGTTCCTTGCTTCTGTGGCCTTGAATCACAATCATTTCCTTCTAAAGGTCTGCTGTGGGCTGTGGAGCGGGAGGTGGTAATGTTGTTAAGAAAATATAATAAATACATGAATATATTCGCAGCCGGTCTTTGTTTGCATGCCCTGAATTGTGTTGCTGTGTGATCACGTCACAGTTCCTGTGAACATACAACACAAAACCTCATTTTGAGCCAGCTATTATCCATCTTCAGAACACACCGTAGATACTTTACATTTACATTTGCACATGCTTCACTAAGAAGGCACTAACCAGTGATTGTCGCGTTGTGCTGATGCACGTTTCTCCCCTGCCACAGTTGTGCACCAGCAACATCTCCATGTTATTAGACACGGGTGACAGACGCCTAATTGTTTAAGCAGTTGACGCGTGTCACGAGAAGCGGGCAACAATTACAAACGCGTCAAGAAGTTCTTACGCCGTGCTCCGACTGGAAAAAAGCTTCGAAAGAGCAAACGCTGTGTCTCATGTCTTGGAGTGTTGAGTCAGTCATCTGTTCCTGATCCCTCTCCTGTAACAGTCGGATGCTTGGCGGAGTACCTAATCCATCCACGAAGAGGAACGTTATTCACAGAAAAACCTCGGGCAAATGTTTTGGAAGAGGGATTCTGCAACAGTGGACTTGCACTCGCTGGTTGCTAAGTAGCCTGTTCTGATTTATTCTGATCCACATGAGACCGAACATTAATGCGCATTCATTCTGATATCAGTGTTCAGTTTTATCTCGTAATTATTCAGCTTTTAACAAGAGGCGTGAGATGACAGCTAATAAACTCAGAATCGTGCAATCAAGAGGAGATGCACTCCTTTTTTCTTTTGGGAAAATTTTAAACACTATCATTATTGTTATTTACTAAAAGGAAACATTTAGTCTCTATCACTATAAAACATCTATACCATTATCTGTTTAATATGTAAATACAAAGACCGAGAAGGATTACTGAGGTCATGCTTTCAACATAAGGAGCAATTAGCGGCATAAATAATTTGTTGCCTTTCATTAATTTAGAAGTGCACTTGGCAGTTCACTAATCATGTTTGCAGATAAGTTGATGTCTTATTACAAAAAATGTTCTGCCTTTATCCCGTGACCACAAATTAACCACAATATTAAAGGAACCTGTGTTAGTGCACATAGTTTTTTTTTTTGTAGCTACCGAGTAAAAAGATTACTGCATGAAATTAACTGGCTCCAAAATTAGCATGCCATAATTGTAACAGGTCAGAATAACTGTTCTTTAAAATGAGGGGTGAGAAAGTAATCGTTGTATATTTTGGGGATTACCAGGTGATCAAGGAAATTTCCCTTAACGGTGACAATTGAACTGACAAATAATATAAAACTAGAATCTGATTCTACTATTAATTTCTGTCTAACATTAAAATACATTAAACATTAAAACAAAGTTAAAGTGTTAAAAAATATATCCAAAGTTAAATTGTAAAAAAAAAAAAATCTGAAATGAGTTTAAATAGTAATTTATGTGATTAGGGAAGTTAATGCGTTGTTCTTTTTTTTCTTTTTTTGAATTTAAAGTAAGTTGTTTGTTTGAATTGTTTATCAGAGAATAAGGGGCATATATGATAATATTTTTTCTTCATCTGCCACCTTTCATTTTATATTTTTTTCTCTTGTTATCTGTATGTTGATTGTCTTGTGTTTTTTATCAAAAAATGAATGAATAAATAAAAAAATATAAAACATATAGCCATTAACAATAAAGTCCCCTCAAATACTTGTGCTAAATAATGTGCTAAACAACTCATGACACCTCACTGTTTGTATTAGACCACAGGATTTTTAGGTGAGCAAAAGTAAAGTAACAAATATTCTTAACGTAAAAAAAACATTTAATATTTGGCGGCATGACCCTTGCTTGCCTCAAACCTGCGACCCATCATCATCACCAAACTGTTGCATTCTTCATTTGTGATGCTATTCCAGGCTTTTACCACAGCTTTGTTCAGTTGTTTGTTTCAGGGGTTTCTCCAATCAGTCTCCTCTTCAATTCAGTTCGATTCAGTTTATTTATATAGCACCAAATCACAACAGAGTTGTCTCAGGGCACTTTACAGAGACATTCACATACATAGAAAAGCCAATTAGTAAAGTTTTCTATCTAAGGAAGCCAGCAGACATGTTGAGTCTTCACGTAGTCTGCAGTCTCCCATCCTGAGCAAGCACAATAGCAACAGTGGAAAGGAAAAACTCATTTTAAACACGAAGAAACCTTCAGCAGAACCAGACTCATGACAAGTGATCAGTGGGTGAATTTCATGTTCTACTGGGTTACGGTCAAGGGATTGGCTTGGCCAGTCTAAAACCTTCTGCTTTCCCCACCTTGATGAATCCTTTGTGTGCTTTGGATCATTCTTCTGCTGCATGATAAACCTCCTCCCAGTCAGATGCATTTCTTCCTAAACTGGCCGACAAACTGCTTATGAACACTTTGGAATTCATTCTGCCACTACCATCATCAGTTACATCATCAATAAATATTAATGAGTCTTTTCTAGAAGCAAACATGCATGCCCCAGCCATGGCATTAACTCCACAAAGCTTCACGGATGAGCTTGTGTGTTTCAGATCATAAACTGTTCTGTTCTTTCTTTAAACTTTGGCCTTCTCATCAATTAGACACATATTGGTCTAATCAGTCCATTAGATTGTGTTTTAAAACATGTGCGGCTCAGTTCTGTACTTCACAAATTGCAATCCGGCCTTCTGATTCTTACTGCTGATGAGAGGTTTGC
>JARVJN010000835.1:13406255-13417068 GCA_031763805.1 Argolebias nigripinnis | reverse complement strand
TTTTATTTTTATTTTTTTTGGGGGGGGTGTAGAGTTCAGTCAACCACTTTTAGAACATTTTTGAACCATCTTTGTATGCACTCTGCCATTAATTTGTAAAACCCTCCCTGATTGGCCGACAGTGAGCCTTGCAGTCATTCCACACGCCTCAATAGAGCGTAAACATTTTGCCTTTATCAGGACTTTCAATTACTGAAGCCTCATCAGACATAAATATCTTCTTTCCTGCCTTCCTCCTTTTTTTAACTGGTTTCTTGAGCTGTCATGGGAAAAAAAGCAACATAAATTTTACAATCATCAATTGTACAATCATTGATAGTAAACATTAGAATTTAATTGTAATTAGTGGTTAAAATGGTATTATTCATACGTCATTTTGGTAATATTCACATTGCCTGAAAAAACAAACACTTTAGACTTTAAATTAACTGAATGTCAATTTTATTTTCAGCAAAAGGATAAAAACATCATTTGCACAGTTCTGCCTCTTTGAAATAAATAATAAAATGTACCGGTTGCACATTTGCACACCCATAATTTGTTGAAGCAGATAAACAAATGTTTCAAAAATCGCCACAATATGATTATCATACGATGTGTCCTTGTACCTTCAATATTCAAACCATACATTATTTTATTTGAATTGTAAATTACAGTATAAGCTTGACTTTGCAAACTACAAAAGCTAAATTAACTTACTTACAAACTGCAACTTCACCCCGGTGATGTTCAGCCACCTAGAGAACAAATGTGTATTTTTTTTTTCTGAGTCTGAGTAGTGTGAGTCTTCAGCACAAGGAAAGATCCGTCTGCGCAGGTTTCTGATGCAGCACAGGTTTGCAGAGCCACTGGCCTCGTACAAAAGCAGAACAACTAAATCCTGACAGTTTATAGCTGAGAAATAATACATTGGACTTGGCAATAGAAAGGCAGAAGTAGAAACGGACTGAGACACGCACTACATTGCAACATCTGCAAAAAGTGTTGTTAGGAGAAAAAGAAAAATTATACATTTTTTTATATTGTTTCACCCTGTAGATACATCAAACTAAAATGCGTCATTCTTTTTTAATCACGTCACTTCCTTAGCACACCAACTACTTGTTTATGCTGTACTATGTGCAAACGTCACATAGCGTTCAGAGGTACGACTGAGTCTATGGGTAATGTGGCTCTGGATGTAAAAGTTTAGAAAATGCAGCCTGTTAATACCCTTTTTCCCCTTGAAAAGAAAGAAACAAAACAACAAAGTTCCCATACTTCATATAAGCAGCCAAGTGACTACAGATTAGCTGCCAGAGAGACAGCATTTCATGAGAAACTTCATGTTTTTTTTTAGCTCAAAGATAGCAAAGGATTGCATCAAAGCAAGAGTGTTGGGCCCGTGCCCATCACTGGAATGAAAGGACAGGTGCCTTGCCATAAAAAATAATGAAAAAAAGCTTCAACATGTAATGCATTCTGCAGTCAACGGCTGGACTCGAGTCTAAAGTGTGAAACCTTTAATGTCTTTTGCACACAAGGCTTCCTCCTCAGTCGAGCCACATTTGAAGTCTGTGTCAAAATTCGCCATGGCACGCTTTTGAAAATCCATACAGGGAAGTAAACAAACCAAAAATTGCTGAAGTCAAAGAGTTTTCCCATTCAATCTCTTGTGTTGTCTTTGAATCTTTTTCATCCAATGCACTAAGGTGGACAAAATCATTTTCTCTGACAATATACTACTCAGGTATTTTGTGTTCAAGGATTAAGAGAAAGATTTAGGGGCTATGAGAATACGCTGCCACTGTCACTGTTGCCGTACAGATCAGCCAGCTTCTTAAAGCGTGGACCCCAGTTGCTGAGATATTCATAGTTCTGATCCGAGTCTGTACTTAATGACTCCAGTGAACTTAGCGAATCAGCCACGGAACCACTTCCTTCAAAAGCATACGTCTGCAGAGAGTCATAAGGGGGCGCTGTCGGGTCCACGTCAGCATCCTTCAGTCGCTCCCAAATAAACTCCCGAAACACCACTTTATCTGGCAGGGACTTGTAAGGCGGGTGGGAAGCTGAGGTGTAATGGAAGTAGGTGGGCGTATCCGGTGTGACATCTCGACGCACATTGGGGTCTCTGACAATGTTGAGGTTGCGTAGCGTGACCATGTCGAAGGCCTCTGTGTCCTCCTCTCCCCCTCCCTCATCGTCGTAACGAACAATGTTCTCTCTGATGTCCCTCTCCTCCTCAAGAATGAGGGGCTGCTTCCTCCTCCGGCGCATTGTCACAATTAGCAGAACCATCACTGTGGAGAAAGGGAGAGATTTGTGAGTCAATACTGATGGATGATGTGCATTCTCTGTGTGTGTTGTCAGCTGAAATGAGGCAGGAAGAGCTGAAAACACAGTAATGGTCTAATTGATCCTGAAACAGAAAAAGGTTTCAGCTTTAAAATGTTCAACTAATTCTTAGAAATCAAAATTACAAGAAAATTTACATTTTTATTAACTAGAGCAAAATTACTATTTAAAGCAAAAACTCCAGTCTTATGAAAAGGGGTTCATTGGAAAAGGTACAAATAAATAATACTTCACATGTTACAGATAGCGTTTGAACAAGCTAATTTTGGGGGGAAAAATAGTAGGTTCTGATGAGCGCTAGTCTGGATGGACCCAGGAATCTTACAACTTGAATGATAACAGTCTCTTAAGACCTGTTTATCCTAGATTAATGCCTAAGTCTAAAAACAGCACGGATGATAAATAGTAATTATTAGAAAGCAAAACACAAACAAAAGAAATGCTCCAAATCTTTCTATCATTGTTTCAGAAGTGTATACCATTGGATTAAATCATATATACAAGGGGCAGCTGCCAATGCAGCAAGCCAAGTTGTGTTGTACGCAGATGTAGACAACAAAATACTGTGCAATAAGTTGTAATAAAAAAAAGTCACTCAAAATGTTCACTTTTTGCTTCCAAACATGTTCACAAGTCCACCAAAGTGGAATGCATGGGCCTCTGAGAGCACCAGAAGCCATCATCCAGCCTCTGTTCCCTCTCCCATACATTATTGCTGAAAATAACTCTACGTCCAAGCAAACTGGCAAATGTCTAATGATTCTCTATCCATCAATGTCAAGCCGGTGCCAGTGAAATATTGTTCCGTGGGTCTATATTTCTTTCTCTGCTCCTCATCAGGCTACTGCTTGCTGCTGAGAAAGAGGCCCGGGAACTACATTCAAACACCACTTCACACTCTCTAATAAGGGAGCAAATGGAGGAGAAGGGAGGAGGGTGTCAAATGGAAGGACTGCAGGAGATGAATGGACAGGCCTCCGTTAGCTGTTTGGTGACTGCTTGCATTGTCCAAAAGCAGATCTAATATCACACCTCACCAGTTTTTGTCAAAAACCCTGAATGGTTCCTCTAACCTAATGACACTTTGGTAAGCCACAACACTTTCCAGGCTATGAAACAGAATGCCAAACATTTCTGTAGAAGATTGTTTTCCTCTTATTTTAGGACTCTCAGTCATCTTAAATTATATTCAAATCTACAAGGCTTCTCAAAACGGATTACAAAGTGGCACATCTAAATAGAATATTCCTAGTGCATTCCAGCAAAGCTCTTTAGGGTTTAATGCCTAGAAGGCAGCCACAATGCGTCAGGGACTGGAAACGGGCCAACAACATCCAGTTACGACCTTCCAGGTTGAGCAGGTGGATGCCCGAGCATACAAATAGCATCTGTCAGGTATCGAGGGTTTTTGTAAGACATGATTTCCGGCCCAGGCAAGTTAACAAACGCAACCATGCCACGACAGGAACCCACACTTCACTCTAGAGCACATGTACTGAAGATGTAAACCAGTTGAACAGCAGAAGAAAAGGAGATCAATTCAGTGCTACAAAGGCTTTTGCTGTAATTGAATTGTTTAAATGATCTACCCCACACAATCAATAGTGAACAAGGTGAATTTTCTCTGCTGTCCTTTTCTTACCAGCAGGCATCACTTTCTCATTAGAGTATTTCTATATGTGCTGTGTGATTTGGAGGGGGGTATGGGACTGATTATTTACTCACTTTGTAACCCCCAGCTTCTCCTGTGTGTGTATGCTGCAGTACAGTTTAATAGATGTTTTAATCAGCAGCTTTGACAGTCTGATATGGAAGGAGAACTTTATGAAGGCTTCACACATGCAGCCTGGTGTTGCATTGCTGAAACATTGCCTCACACAGAGTGCATTTACTTGATCTGCAAAAAAAAAAAAATCTGTTGCAAGGCTACATCAAGCTTTTATATGCTTTTATGATTTCTATGTTCATAAAAAAGTAATTCTAAGCTTCATCATTAATATGGTTTGAAAACCAAGACAAATATATGCCCTGGCCTTCCTTAAAGAAATACACATTTTCCCCATCTTTCATGTCGGAATTTCAGACTGACCATCTCAGAATAAGGCATTAATGAGCTACAGTATTTTTGGTCAGACCTTTAAAACAACACTCTGGAGATGTGGATATGGAGGAGAATCATTCAAGTTACCTGGATGCAGCACAAAACAAATGGATGGGTATGACAACAAGTGAAGATCCCAGAAAGATGTGGGCTGATGCAATCAATCGTCCACAGAAAGAAAGTCAAATGTGGGCATTGCAAGAGAGGTCCAACAAGTCTAGTGCTCTGTACCATTGAAGGCAAAGTGGGAGGCACAAACAATAGAGGGAGACAATAGAGGGAGAAGGAACATGATCTGGATCGACAACATTTCCACCTGGACAGCAGGGGGCCTCCAATAAGCAAGGGACAATGATGAGGCCAACAGCCATATGGCTATAGTAACATCTGACCTGACCTTAAAATGACAAAATGAAAGATCTCATAAAAATGCAAGAAGATAAGTTAGTGCTGGGAATGGCTCTCAGCTACTACCAGATCAAAAAAGCACGCTATCTGCAAATTTCAGTATTACCTGTTGGATACAACACTGTCTTTTATCACATCTACAGCTCATTAACTTTTGGAAGATGGTTGCCACAACTAATTAAAAGTAGCCAAATCTCAATTCAATTTACAAATATCACACTACAGTTTGATGTGGTAGTTGCAGATAATCATCCTCAACACATATTAAAAGTGCTTATACATCTCGTAAAATGTCACAGTATTGATATACATTGCACTTAAAGGCATTCACATTTTGCAGGACCACATTTCTAAACCTCCCTGAGAAAGTTTACTGCAGGGTGAAAGAAGAGAGGCTCCGATCATTGTAGAACCTCAAATCCATGAGTAATGTGGCTTTTTCCCTGGTCGTGGAACAGTGGACCAGATCTTCACCATTGTGAAGTGCTAAGGAGGTCATGGGAGTTTGACTCTCCAATCTACATTCATTTTGTGGATCTGAAGAAGACTTATTACCATGTTCCCCGAGGCATTCTGTGGAGGGTGCTGTGGGAGTATGAAGTGCTGGGTTGCTGTTAAGGACTATCTGGTCCCTGTATAATCAAAGCAGGAGCTCTGGAGCTTGGCACATAGTTAAGCTTGTTCTCAGAGCGGGTTGGACTCCACCATTGCTGTTTATTGTCCTTGATCCTGTTTGCGTTGTTCATTAACAGGATCTCAAAGAGGAGTGTCTGGTTTGGGAACCTCAGGGTCTCTGCTTTGTGTGGATGATGTGGTTTTGTTGACCATGTGTGCCATCTGTGGACCATGACCTTCAGCATGCACTGGGGCGGTTCGCAGGAGAGAGTGAAACGGCTTGGATGTCAGCTCCTGTAGATGGAGGTCATGGTTCTCAACTGGAAATGGATGGAATTCCCCCTCTGTGTCGGGGAGGGGTTTTTGCCTCAGGTGGAGGTGTTCATGCATCTGGGCATTGTAAGATGGAGCAAATTATAAACTGGCGAATCGAGGCCTCATCCTCAGTAATGAGAGTGTTGCTTCTGTCAGTCATGGTGAAGAACACGTTGAGTCTTAAGGCAGTGCCCACGATTTAATGGTCTATCTACGTTCCATGAAGACATTTACAAGGTTTTACCAAAATATCACTATAACTCTGCCCCTTCTCATCACACGGTTATCTTAGTTTAGAGCATTGCAAAAAACATAAAGTTTATGTCATAAAAGGTGGTGGGCAGTATACAATAACGGTACTTACTTTAATCACTGAGCACTGATACTTTTTTGCAAAGAACCACTTTACTAATGCTTACATAAAAAATGGCTACACGTTACAACCCTCCATCCAGTGTGGAGGCTCTAATTTGCTTACACAAAACCAGATATCAAAATCTTGACATTTTGCACACCAAACCCACACACTGCTTTTAAAGCCCGTCTAAGTACTAATTATTGGAAGAAGAGCATATTTAAGAACCCCTCATCTTTTTTTTATTTTAACCCTGTAGTCGTCTTTTATTTATTCAACATGATTTAATTAGGTCCAATTTAAAACAATATTTTCTGACATTATTTGGTTTAGTTATGCTTATGTTGGAGCTGATGTCACATGATTTCATAAAACAGAGTTTTGACACATAGATCACATTGAAATCCATAGCCTTTCCTATAATTTTTATGCTAAAAACAGCAAAGTGTTGTTAGTGCAAACTACTCATGTTATAAATTGTTCTAACATGATAATTTGTTCATTTCTTCATGTTTCCTTGTATTTTCAATTATTTGCTTCGCTTATGTTGAATTATATTTCCTTTTATTTCTGTATTTGTTTCAGTTCTGTTGTTTATTTGATTAGTTGATTTTTTCTTTTTATAACTGTCCATTCCTTCTCTTCTCTCTAAGAGTTATTCTTTATTTAATTTTTTGATTTCTTGTCTGTTGCCTTGTCCATAATTTACCATGGATTACATCAGATGCATGTAGTTATATATCGACTCCAGTTTTTCACATCACCTCCAACAAACAAAAACATAAAAATTACTTCTTCTTTTTTTTTTTCTTCTTTTTTTTGGTAGTGGAAGATGTTCTGCTTCCCAGGCGTGGAGCTTTCTCGATAAAAAAAAAAAAAGAAAAGGAGAATGAGTTCCACATGTTAAATTGAATTATATGCTCAGTTTATGTAATCCACTTGTAGCTGAAACTCACTCCCCTTCCACCGAGTCATGTGTCTTTATCTTGTTTTCTTTTTTGTTGTTTAAAATGATATAGTAAAATGGAAAAACTAAATACAGTAACCCCATTCAGAATATAGTGATTAACCGTGTTTTGTCATTAAAATGGTGGTTGATTTAGCAAGTAAAGTGATAACACCTAAAGATTTGGACTGTTGTGGGGGTGGGGGGTGGAGTGTGGCTGATCTAATCAACTCTGAAGGTTTCAGCCTCCCAACTGCCTCCCTCCCACACATTCAGCTTTGTTTGCTGTAAAGTTAAGGTGGGTAAAAACAAGCTTTCTGAAGATGCTATGATTTCAACTAAATTCTATCTTGCAACAAGAAGAGCAAAATACACAGAGAAAAATACACATGGAAGCAAGAGAGCAAGAAAACAAAGGTGTCTGGCCACATAAAGGTGTCCTGACAGATAATACTGACCTCGGGGGACGTCATTGTCTATTGCAGCAAATGGACAACTACAATGAATTGCAAGAGACAATCACCATCCGCACATGAAAAACCCATGTTTTACTGGATTTAAGCCGTTTTTTAGCTGTGCTTCTGGAAGCTTCCTGCAGAATTCAGATAGCTTCTTGATGTCTGTGCCGTTATCCTTCACACTGTTGACAGTACATCTGCTCAGGGGCCGGGACTACCAACTGAGATTAGTGGCTTGGATTATTTTTTTTTTCACCCTACCAAATCAGTTCCAGCACTAAACCGGCGCAAGGGCTCACTTAGAACCAGATTTTTAAATTTCCACAAATGAAAGCTCTGGCTCTAGCACCAACTAGACCAGTACAAAGAACTGCTTTTGTCAAGAGCTGTGGGGGGTTCATAAAGACAATTATCCATACCAATCAAAATGCAGTGAGGGTCATGTTTAAAAATACACAGCTCATTTCATTTTTACATTATTTATATTTTTAATGATAGTTATTTACTCAATTAGATATATATTCTAATGAAATGCAAAACTGTATGGCCTTTTGACATTTGATATTTTGGGTGATTTATTGATATATCAAATATACTCACTGTATTGCACATTTTCTCATAAGATATGCATTGAATGAATCATGAACCTTGTGTTTGAATTTTAATTTTTAACCTTTGAGTTGTCTGCATCTATTCTATTATATATATTTTTTATTTAATTTTTTAAATGTTATTATTATTATTTCCTCTTATTCTCTCCTTAAATCTAACAGACAAGGCAGCACAAACTAGAGTTGCATTCGGGCCCAAAAAATCCGACCAAACCCAACCCCAGCCCAGTAATCATTTCCGAATCTCACCCAACCCAAATAATTAACAGTAATTACATGTCTGAACCCCCACAAATACTTAACATTTTTACTTAAGCTTTGACTGCTTACATAGTTAGTAATGGTCGGCAGACGCTCGCGGACAAATGGGTAGAAGATTGGAGCTGAGGAGGTGTTTGTCCTTTCATGGCCGTCAAAGCGCATTAAATACCTGCTTCTGCCTACATTCTGCATTATTTATACACGGACCCTGCTCTGACATGTCTGCTTTGCGATGTCACCTGTTTGGGTTGTCAGCCGCACGTGGCCACTGAGTAAAGTGTCTGAACGCCAATTTGGGCAATGGATCACTTCCCGGTAGTCTCATCTGAAGTGTAACTGAACTCTATTTTACCTCTTTCAAGGCCAGTCAGCTCGTGGTGAAATGGCCACGTGTGGCTGGTGAAAGTATGGCAAACCATGTTAACGTATATTTGGATGGTATGGCAAGCCATGTTACCATATAATTGGATAGTCAGCTACGCACATCCACTGATGCAATCAAAAGCTAGACGCTGACCCAGCCCGCCCATCCAGCACATTATTATGGCCTGACCCAGCCCAAATTCGGGTCGGGTCGGGCCAGGCCAGTCCAAGCCAGGCTTTGGGCCCGAGTTAGAAACAACAGCTCTAGCACAAACCACTATCCTCCAAGAAAATTGTGCCTGCATGAATAGTGTTCGAACAGCTGGAGGGAGGACTAAGTGCATGACAAAAGAGTAAAGAATTCAGTGCATTTAGAAAATGTAATTTAACAACAGATTAAGATTTTTTTTATTTTTAAGAATTTGATTTGATTTGCCAAGAAAAATTATGAACAAGATGCCTGTAAAACCATAAAGCCTTACTCTTACCCAGTTTTCATTATTTACAATAAATCATATGCTCAAGAAAAATATTTTTAAAACCCACATTTCTGCAGGCCAACTCACACCAATGATATTGTAGAATGACCCTGCCACAAACAAAATGACGTCCTTGGCTGTTTTTTCAGTCAGTTTCATGCTATACGTTCCATGACTTGCATGATCTATTATTATATAACAATGGGACTGGATTGAAGCACGTTTTACAAACAGTCGTTAGTGTAAAGGCAATCTTATATGTATTAAACTTTTAGTACTGACCAAACAGTATTTCTTACCATGTCCTCAAAAACACATTTACATTAACAGCACTCATCTTGGCACAACTCGCTAGCATCCTGCACAGCCATCACAACTATAACATCTGTTCTAGGTTGTTTTCATGGCATTGGCAAGATCACTGTCTTGGTTGAAGCATGACGTCATCATAGCAAGGATGCCTTTAAATTCTCAAATTACCAAGCCACATTAATGTAGGTAGGCCTTCAGTCATGGATGCACCCAGCACCTTAATATGCTACCACCGTGGTGTTACAAAGTGACAGAGGACAGACAGACATTTTGTCAACACAGGTGCAATGGCAAAGCCAGGAGGTGGCCAATGCTGGCCTTAGCCACCACAGATTAATCTTTGGCCACCGCAGTCATTTAAATAAACTAGACTTTTAAGCAACATACACATTAAACAAATAAAGAAAACATTCTAACAAGATTAAGTCAGGTACTCTGGACGGATTATGGTACTAGAAAGCATTATTTCCTCAAATGATTGGGGTGGCATATTGTATGGCCCCTTGTGTTTTATATTTTTTTTACCCAGTTTTTGATATAAATCTTTTTAACCTAGTTCAGGTGTGGGCAACATATGGCCCATGGGCCATAAGTGTCTCTTGAACAATCTCTATCCAGCCCCTATTATCTATAATTGAAAATAACTTTAAAATAAGTTGATTAAAACTTGCATTATATCAATGAAATTCAAGACATTTTAAATTAAGCATCTTGGACAAATACATAGAAAACCTTTGGCTAAAACCTTTTTTTTTTTTGTTCACTTATTTTTTCATGTTTAAATTTACATTTTTATTTTGCTTGTTTAAGTTAAAGATATTTTTTATGAGATAGTTTACAGAGACCAAGTCTTACATCCTAAAGATTATTGGGGAAACATTTTTATCAAGCATGCTACTTATGCTACAAGAAAAAGCTTGAAAAAGTCTCCTAAGACATCAGTTTTAAAGAAAACTTAATTTCTAATTCTCTATGAGGTTCTTTGATAGCTTTCAATATCTTGATTTGGCCCTCTGCTGAAAAAAATGTTACCCAACCCTGACCTAGATGTAGCCACAAACCAAAATGGAAGTTGGTAACTTAGTTATTTTTCAAGTTTTCAATCTTACAAGATGGAGGACAGACAGGGGGCAATATCAGAGAGTCAGAGTCAGAGAGTCAGAGTCAGAGATTCTTTATTGTCATTCGCACCACATGTGGTACATGTGATGAGATGGGATTATGTACACAGGGTCCCAGTTACATCCAAAAA
>JARVJN010000835.1:12078167-12088194 GCA_031763805.1 Argolebias nigripinnis | reverse complement strand
AAAACAATTATTTGTTTGCTCGAAATTATAGCAAAGGTGTGTCTCAGTTGAACTTTTCCTTAATAAATGCACTTTAACAGTCAAATCAGATGCATTTCAAAAATCAATTCATGGAAGTGGGAGCACGCCGAGGGAGGACTCGCTGTGCATTTCGTCAAAATCTAGCAAGTGTAACACCTAAGAACAATCATTTGTTTGTGCGAATTTATAGCAAAGATGTGTCTCGGTTGAACTTTTCCTTAATAAATGCACTATAATAGTCAAATCAGCTGTATTTCACCTGGGTAGTGCGGCAAAATGCAGCTGATTTGACATTTGCTCCAGGAGTTCCGGAGCGAGATGAAGGTGGCCTTATGTGTCAAGCCAAGTGTCTCATTAACACATTTACCTAATAATTAGACACTTGGCTTGCCATATTAATCGTGGGGCCTCTAGTGGCTGAAAATGGTAGTCGCTTTGGTGTATAAGTTGCAGGACTTGCAAATTTATGCAAAAGGTGCAACTTAAACAGCTAAAAATATGGTACACAATTTCTGTATTTTCTTTATACCTGTACTATACATGAAACAGCATCAAAACAAGTTGCTGCTAGCTATTTTGTCCCTTTGAGACAGTAAAACAGTGTGAATACGTGATTGTTGCATCATAACGAGTATGTTACCTGATCTGCAGTGTATGAAACCATGGACTGGTAGGCAATGTCAGCCACTGCAAAGATGTGTGGTGGGTTTGCTGTACGCTTCGCCCCTATGTACATCTTAGTGTACTATAAAGACAAGAGATTAACAAAAGACAAAATTATGCTGCTTAAAATATACAAATAACTCGTGAAAGTATGATTGCCCTTGAGGATAAGAACAAAATAAAACATAAAGCAACCAATAAAGCCAAAATAACTGTTTTAAATTATGTATGAAGGTCGGCAGTATTTCCACTGACCTGAGGAGTGTAAATGTCCATTTGATGGAAAGGATTGACTGCAACCAGGATGTCCCCAACATACGTGTAGATTTGATCCCTACCGTATCGATACTGAAGCTGGTCTGTGACTGTGTTCTGACAATAAAAGACATTATGAAAGAAAACAGCAGAAGATTCCCTCACTGTTTTATCTTACGTTCAATCTCAAAGCCTGGGACTTTTTCTTTTTTTGGTGTATTATTTTCACGGTGCAGTGATCAATTCTGCTGTCTGCTCACTGCCGGGTTCATCAACAACAGTTTGACAAATGGAGAGAAATATCCGCTGGCAACTGAGGCTGAATGTATCGTTCAATACATCAATGCAGTGCTCAGATTTGATCAAATGTTTCAAAATAATAACAACAATGGCACACTGACCAATCCTATAAGAACAGAAAATTATTGTTAACTTACATTTAATAAACAAACATATGTTTACTGTACAAGTTCAAGTAACAAAAGTTAGTTTAACATTTTCCTTGGCTCATCAATTTAGATTATTTATTAAATTTTATTATGATTTCATTCCTTAAAGTTCTGTTTGTTGGTTTTCTTTTTTTTTTTTAGATTTGTTTACCTCATCAAGAACTTCCATCGTAGCGAGGTCATCAACCTCATCTGCTTCGATTTGTGAATTCATGTGACTTCCTTTTTTAGTGTGGATACGTTCATGCCTGGAAATCAAGAAAATGATCACAAACTGTATACATTGTAATTGAAAAGGGAGCATCTTTGTTTTGTGTACTGTTTAAAACCTGTTTAAAATTGAAAATAGAAGAAAGATAACACATTCTGTGCTATAATACAAAACACAGTTCTGTCTTATAGATTTAAATTCCTGTATATCATTGCATTTGATCTTTAATAACAATATTTACCTATTTTAATGTATGCCTGCACCAACACCAACCCTACATGAACAATCTAAAAGTAAATTCAGTCCATTATGAGGATGACTAAAGAACTGAACAGAGCTGTCTGATCTAGCCTTAAGCAAAAGTATGTTCACTCTTTACTCAATGTAAATGTAATAAAATCGCAAGTTAAATAAACTTATCCGTGTAAATTTAACTTATAATGGGACTCAGCAACCCTCAGCACTGGCTCCCCTCAGGGCTGTGTGTTGAGCCCCATCCTGTTCACTCTGCTCACACATGACTGTGCTCCTACCCATCCAGGCTGTGATATTGTAACGTTTGCAGATGATACAGTGGTGGTTGGATGCATTACAAAAAAGGAGCAAACACACCACCACCCCAAACATAGGAGGATCTGTGATGGAAGTGGTCTTCAGTTGCAAATACTTGGGTGTGCACCTGAATGACAACCTCAGCTGGGGCAACAACACCACCAGCCTGATCAAGAAAACACATCAGTGATGCTACTTCCTCAAGCAGCTGAGGCGAGCTGGTCTGAGAAGCTCAGTCCTCACCTCCTCCTACAGGTGTGCAGTGGAGAGCATCCTGTGCTCCAGCATCAACGTGTGGCATGGAGGCTGCACAGCTGCAGAAAGAAAAGCTCTGCAGAGAGTGGTGAAGGCTGCACAGAAGTCTGTTGGAGCCAGTCTCCTCACCATCACAGACATCTACACCTCCAGATGCAGGAAGAGAGCCACCTGCATCATGAAGGACCCCCTCACCCAGCACACACACTTTTTGCCCCGCTCCCTTTAGGCAGAAGATTGCAGAGCATTAAGTGTAGAACCACTATTGTTATACAATTTATATGAATAATGTAGATCTAAACATTCCTGACACATCTTTGCATCTCTATGCTGATGACACTGTTGTTTATTGTCGAGCTAACACATTTGCCAAGGTTTTTCATCTTCTACAGTCTGCACTGGAAATCATTCGGTCAGACTTATTCCACCTCAAGCTGGTGCTAAATGCTGACAAAACCAAAAGGATGTTGTTTTCCAACAGAAAGTCTGTGCCAGCAACGCTGCCTCCTATCTTATCCATGCATGATGCTCCTATTGACTTTGTAGATTCTTACAAATACTTGGGAATTTTGGTCAATGCACATCTCTATTTTAAACCACATCAAAAACTTGATAAAGAAACTGAAATTATTATTATTAATATTTCAGAAATATATCTTGCTTAACTCTGAATGTCATAAAATGCCTTGTAACCACTACCTTCCTACCATATATAGCACCTTTCTATTTTATCAAGATAATGTACACAAAACGCTTTACATTACAATCTGTACCATCATTTACCCATTCATAAAGCACTCTACTAGATCTATACAAATATTAATCAGAACTTTATGACATTCATAAGACACATCAGAGACAATGAGGGGTTCAGTGTCTTGCCCAGGAACACTTCGGCATGTGACTGCTGGTGAAATTGAACCCCCAACTCTCCCATTGGAGGACAACTGCTCTAACCACTCAGCCACAGGGCTTGGTTAGGTACGGTAACCCTTATAAAAACACATACTGTACAAAATATACACAGGTACTGTATATAAATACTCGATTATCATACCAATGCAAAATAATAATATAAAAAACACCACTAATATGCACAACTATGGTACTTTGACAAGGAAAGGCAGTACGTACTCTACACAACTGCTAACTGAACTAAAAAGCTTCTACGTCAGAGCAAGGCCATTCATCCATACTGTGTACAGTACACAAAGTATATATACATTTATGTACTCATTACCTGTCATTACTGTCTGTACTTCTGTCTGTCTTTCCATGATGGCTTCAGTAACAGAAACAGGAATAATACTGTATGATATTAGAATTACAACACAACCTCCAGACCATCTACAAGTTGGATGGAGCTCGTACAGGATTGGGGTTTTATTTAGGGGAGTGTACAGACTAGAGGTTGTGAAACATCCAAGAAAGAGGGTGATTTGACTCATACTGCCTGCAAAGAGCAGCATAACAAACCAACACAAGGTGGTAAGACCTCTGACCTATTCTATCGCACACTTTAAAGTGAAGGTGCGATGCAGAGTTGAACACAATACCTTGTCTTTTCAATCACACCTATTTGCTGGTTGAGATCAATGAGCTCAATCAATTGCTTCTGCAGGATTTTCTCTCTGCCAACCGCCTGTTTGATGTACACATGCTGGAGCAGGTCTAACACATTCGGTCTCAGCTCAAAGTCCTTAATCAGACATCTGCAATGGAGGAAGGGAGAAGGGCTACAATAAATTGATCATATTTACATTCAAACCATCGGCGCCAATGATTTTATTTTATTTTTTCACGGCTGAAGTGACACTGGCAGACACACTCACTTAGAGATAAAGTCGTTAAAGTCATCTGACCAAAGCTCCGGCTGGTGGAGAGTAGGCGGAGGGTTTCTGTTAAAGGAAGAAATGGAAAAGATTAATAGAAAGATAGGGTGGGATTTACTCGAGCGGAGAACAAAGGCACCGGGAGGAATGATGGAGCGAAATCTGAACGCCGGAACAATTTGTCACTGAGGACATCCGGGGACGTTCCGGACTCAGAGTAAGGCAACACGCCTGTACAGCTAGGTGGGATTATCACTGCAGATTTATTAGGTGAAAACATAGATTTTTAAAAAAACAGATATCCATAAAAGCTTTTGCCTAAATAAACAAATAAATAGTTTAGCTTAAAAAGGCAGTCACTATCCTCGCTCCGCTTTAAGTACCTTTTTACAAGAGGGTTTCTGGCACATGGGGGAGAAGTCACTGCTGCCTGCTAATGCATCCAGCCTTTCACACGACAGCTCTGACAGCAATAAATTCCCTCTAATGAGAGGACATACATCTCCTGTTTATCACACAACACAGTAAACATAGACAGCAAATGCATCGGGCGTTTATTTGGAACCTGTTCAGCTAATGTTTTGACTACTAAAGTGTTTTCTTATCTGCAAGACAAGCAGGGATGTGAAGAGATGACTTGAGAGAAGGAGTTGTGCTACTTAATTATACAGCTCGTTTGTGTTTTTAACACCTTAAAGAGGCTACGGGGCCATGTGACTATGTTGTACTTGAGAGTCCACCGCAGAGATCTCAGGAATTAGGTTTAAATAGGAAAATATTAGCACAAAAAGGTGGAAACTATCTTTAAAAAGCAGCAATTTGCACAAAACAATCAGCTAAATAGTAGCTAATAAAAAGGCAAAAAGAAACTTAAATTACCAGACCGCAATGGAAAGAGCACAATTGTGCCCAATTAGGCTGAAAGAAGCAAAAATTTGCTCAAAAAGTGGAAATTGTCTGAAAATAGCAGAAATTTGCACACAAAAAAACAGCTTAAAGAGCAGAAAGAAACAAATTAACAGAATTAAGTGCCGAGAGTACATTTTTGCTGAATTCGACTGAAAAAAGTGAGCGCAACAATTTTAGAACTAGCTGAAAAGGCTAAAATTAGCATTAAACAGCTAAATAGTAGCTGAAATAGCTGAAAAAGCTTAAACTTGCAGAAATAAAATGTAGCAAGCTGATATTAGCAGAAAGAAGTTAGAAGAAGCACAAAAATGTTGTAGAATAAAGCAGCAAGGAGCATAAAACAGCTGAAATTTGCTGAACATTGCTGGTTGTTTTATTATTATTTGCACAAGGAAGCTGAAAGAAGCTGAACCAGAACAAAACGTGAAAGGAGCAGCAAAAGGTAAATTTTAAACACAGCTTAACATTTGAAGGATGCAAAATGAGGTCAATTCATTTTCTACGAGAAAAAAAATGTCGGAAAAGGCTAAATAGTTTTTTTTTAAAAAAAGGCTAAAATTGCACCAATACCAAAAGTCATAGCAGGACTGTTCTGAAAGAGCTGAACGTTTGTTGAAATAGCTTGAAAACTGCGGGACGAGGAAGATGCCAAAAAATGTACGGAAGAAAAATGTATCACAATTGTGTGAATACAGTACTTCATAAACATTTACACAATAAAAATAGCAGCAGGTTTTTATGATGCTAAACCACTACAGCTGTAACACAACATATCATACAACCCAGTACTGATTGCACAACTGTTCCTTTTGCTCCTCAACTCTAATCGCTTCCTCAATATATTGTAATATACAGTACATGTATATAGCCGAGCAGACCGAAGCCCGACTGTGTAACAGAAACCACGTGGCTCGAGCCTCCACGGAGAATTTGCATCAGAATAGTCCCGTCTCGTACACTTGTAACGAAGCAGCCCGCAGAAAGTTCAAACGCATGCGCTGGCACAGACACAAAGAGGTTACCCACACATGCACATACATGTTGGCCAGACACACAAAAGCACAGCAGAGAGTAAACACACGCCCATGTGTTCCAGGTCGTGCAGACAAAAAAAGAAAAAAGAAAAGAAAAGCAGCACAAACAAGAGGAAAGGTTCAGCTGGGAGTATCTGACGGCAGCATTTAAAGTGGCTGACGCTCGAGCACGTTACTCTGCACTGTCCATGTGACCGAAGCCTGCGTGACACTGTTATTCAGCAGTTCATGCAGTGCTGCGCCGAGCTCTTCTGGCTAACGCCTCGTCAAAACTAAACAAAAAAGGCCTTATTTCAGGACAGCCGAAGCGAGGTGTCGGTACACACTCAGCTCAGTCGAGAGGCGCCCAGATTAGTCCAGTTTAGACAGAATACACAAATCCAACATACTTTTAACTGGAGAAATTGAATTTCTTGCACAAAACGCAGTGTGAATGCTTATTGCTGAAGAACTTGCTGAAAAACTGCTAAAATTAACAACCAAAAAACCATGCTGAATTTTAGCTGAAAATGAAGAACAAGCCTAAATACCATACCATACACTTTATTTATAGAGCACTTAGACACAAGGCCAACCAAAGTGCTAAATCAACAGAAGAAAGGAGAAAGAACACATATTTGCTGAATTAGGTTTAAATAAGCAGAAGTGGGAACAGAAATTATGAAATTAGCTTTAAAAAAGGTCTGAAATTAGCAACAAAAAAGGTGGAAAAGAAGCTGAAAAGGCAGGAAGAAGCTTAAACTACCAGAAGGAAGAAGAAAAACATGAAATGTGCTTTAAAATTAAAAAAAAAAAAAAAAAAAAAATGTTGAATTAGCTGAAAAGGCTACTAAAAAGTACATAAACAGCTAAATACTAGCTGAAATCACTGAAACTAGCAGAAATAAGTTGAAAGGGGTATAATAAGCTGACATTAGCATAAAGAAGATAATTAGGTTGGAAGTAGCAGAAGTTACCACAAAAACTTGAAATGATCTGAGAACAGCTTAAATTATTAGCTAAAACAAGATAGTTGAAAAGGTAGAACAAGCTAAAATTAGCAGGAGAAAGCAGAAAGAACAAGTTTGCCCAGTTAAACTGAAAGAAGCAGAAATGAGCACACAAGTGGAAATTAACTGGGGGGGACTGAAATAAGCAACAACAAAAAATGCTGAAAAGTAGCTAAAAAACAGAAAGAAGCTTAAATCATCAGAATAGTGTGGAGAGAGCGGGTTTTTGTTGAATTAGGCTGAAAAATGTTTAAATGAATGCAAAAGATGTGGAATTACATGAAAAGGCTAAAATTAGCATATAAACAGCTAAATACAGTACTGTAGTAGCTGAAATAGCAGAAAAAACTGAAACTTACAGAAATAAGCCAAAAGGAGCATAACGAGCTGAAATTGTAGTTGGCAGAAAGAATGAGAAAGGAGCACAAAACAGCTGAAAAAAAAACAGCTGAAATTAGTTGAAAGTAGCTGGAAAAAGCTGAAAGAAGGGAATAAAATGTGAAAGGAGCAGTAAAAGGTTGTCAACAGATCTAAAGATTTGAAGGATGTAAAATGAGCTCAGTTCATTTTCTATGAGAACAGAAGTGGATGAAAAGGCTAAATATTTCAAAAAGCTAAAGTTGCACCAATGGCAAAAGCAGGATCATCCTGAAACAGCTGGATGTTTTGATTTATGATTAGCTGAAATAGCACAAAAATTATGGAACGAGAAAGATGCTGGAAAAACATACGGAAGAAAACTGGATCACAACAGTGTGAATGCTTCACAAACGGCCACACTATTAAACGAGGTGTTATCCAAACTGATCCAGGGCCAAATGATTTATTCTTGCACGCTGGATTTAAAACGTTACGGGTCCAAACTCCTCATCAACATCAACAGTTTGTAATTAAAGGCTTCACATGCGTTGAAGGAATGCATATCACCCTCCGCCTTCCACTGTCACCTCCGACTTTTAGGCCAACAACACGTTTTGCTAAGAAATGATGCAGTCGTCACACTCAGAGCATGTGTTATAAATAACTCTCAGCTACCACCACGTCACATTTGAGCTCAACTCCTGTACAGCTGACGGAGTTATAGCCTTTTTGGTGCAGGACTAAGCAGCCATTTTGAATAACGTTGGCTCTAAATGTAGTTAGTTAAAACGGTTTAGGATTCTTGTTCTATACTCACAAATACTTATCAAGGAAACTGCATTAAATCCAACACAACAAATTAGAAACACCAGGATCGATCATCAGACACCTCTGTGTGACATGTGCAGCTCCATAAACAGCATCTTATTGAATCCTAGTTATTTGTTCTGTTTTAAGTACCTCGTATATCTTCAAAAATAACCACATTTTTCTATAATGAGACTTAAGGGCATCCCACTAATCTCCAGATTTCGGGCCATAAATCGTTTAGCGACTACGACCTCGTGGTCAACGCGTGGAAAAGGAAAAGCTATTTTTGGCAGAGCCTCAAACAAACAAATCTGGAAGATTTAAGAATGGGGCGGTTGGTTCACAGGAAGAGGAAACTTTGATGTGGAAATGTGTTGCAAGGGCGCCCTCTTGTGGTTAAAACAAGAACTGATTTATTGCTTCCCAACAAAGAACTATTTACTCATTTTCTTTTATGAACATGAGGAAACTTAAAGCTTATAAAAGTATATTTTGCAGTAAGTTACTTATACACTTTGGAGGTACAGATAATGCCAAATTGAGTTAAAGGAGGGAACATTTCTGGCAACAAATGCCTTTGAGAAGTTTGTGTGGGTGAAACCAGGACTTCACTGACCTGTATTTACCAGTCCTGACTTGAACGCCTTTCATGCCACAACACTGAGCTCCTCCCACGTCGTTTACGAGATCATCCCCGATCATCAGAACCTGCCGTTGAAAAACAAGAACGTTAGTTTAATAACTGGGAGAGCTAAATTGATCATACTTCCTCCACAAGTTGCACAACACTGCACCAACATGTGCTGCAGCTGCAGAGTTGAAGACTTCTATCTATATTAGTTGCCTGTCCTTGATGGTTCTTTTTGTTCGGTCTTCAGGGGCGCATCCATTTTTGATTCTTTCAATGCATACAATTCATTTGTGCGGCGATAAAACTACCAGATGTCAATGTTTTGTTTTTCTTAAAGGTTCATAAAGCTGGGAGTAAACCAGGTTGGAGAAGCGCAGCGCCAACGGGGTGTCGTAAAAAATCTCATATGGAGAATGAGGTGTCCATTCCAGAAAGTATTCACATGACTTCCTAAAAAGAATGGAAGGAATGATGGTAAGAGGGAGTGAATCAGCAAGGAATGTCCACGCACACGGAGGGAAAAATAATTCTGGAGAAAATATAATGCCTCACTAAAAGTAAGGAGATCTACTGAATGGAATGAGGTTTAGACGGAGATAAGCCTGATGTTTTCCAGTGCCAGCTGCCAGGCCTGGAGTCTGACAAGAGACAAACACATGTTCAAACATCTGCTGAACACCACAGCTCATACAGGCAAACACTCAGCCAATCCCTGTTTGTCTCCAGCACATACTTTCATTTAACCCTAGCCAAAGTTAGTCATGGAGTTCCTCAGGGTTCCGTTCTTAGACCACTACTCTTTATGCTTCCATTGAGTAAAGTTATTAGGGGTGCAGGGAAAAAAAATCATTTTTTTAAAAGAATCTAGATTCTTAGTCCTGGTGATTCCGAATCGATTCTAAAAGCCCCAAAATCTTTTTTTTTTTTTTACATTAAAACCCAATAGATAAAGAAAATAAAACCATATATCATAGTATACGAAAGAATACATAAAATGAAAGGTGGCAGAAAAAAGAAGAAATCTTATTTTATCTGCCCCTTTTTTCAAAAACAAAA
>JARVJN010000835.1:11180327-11191077 GCA_031763805.1 Argolebias nigripinnis | reverse complement strand
AAATGCCAAACTCTGTCAGAATGTCAGGGATTTCTTCTGCCACAACACATCCAGTCTGAGTACACAGCTTTTGTTTTTAGTACTTTTTGCCTTCCACTGTGTAATCTGCTGTGATAGTGAGGTAATGGTCTTGTGTGACGCAATTCCAGCCATCCAATGTGAGAGCAACAGAGCAGACATCACTGAGCTCTGTGATTACATTAGCTTTCTCAATTTGATACCATGAAAGGATTAGCTTATTAGACAAGTAGTCCCTGGTGGGTGTTGTGTATTTTGGATTTATGCTTTTCACCATGTCCCTGCAAATGTATAAACAAACATTTTACTCTAATGTTAGCTTAGGGTGGACTGTTTAGTTTAAATCTTCACCAGCATACTGTTTAGTTTAGTTCTATTGTTATTTGATATGGTTAACTAACCTAAATGCTGGTGACTCCACATCTGAAAATGGATGCAGCCTTTTCACTATACGTATATGCCGGAACTTTTCTGTGGCACTCTTCAGTTTGCTGAACCAACATCTTTCCTCTGGAAGCAACGGTGAACGGAGTAACACGCGGCTGTTCTGCAGGTGGGTCAACAGCTATGCTAACTATAGCCATTTCCTGTTCTTTGTCTATGGAAAAATACATGAGCTAAAGTTAGCATAGCATTTGCAATTGAGTTTACATACTGCTTTAAGCCGAGTATTGTCACAATCTTGTAGTTGTGAACCCATGTGCAGGCAGGCAGCATGAGGCAGGAGTTTAAAAATAATTATTATTTATTTTAAACAAGAACACAAAATGCTGGCAGTGCAGCAGAGTCACTTACTAAGAGAACTTACTCTAAGGAGAGCAGTCAGGCAGAAACAGATCAGACACCGTGGAAGGATAGATCTTCAGGGCAGAGGACCATGTTGTCTGAGCAGAGCAGAACAATGACCGGACAAGGAATGAATGAAAGAAAAGGCTTTTTATATGACAGAGGGGAGGGTGAGTAATGAGTGCAGCTTGGCTGGTGGCTGATGAGAAACAGATGAGAGTGATTAAGATTGAGGACTGGAGAAGGCAGACTGAGGAGAGAGTGAAGTAAGAAAAATATGACAGGAGCCGAGCCTGTCATAACCCCCCTCAAGGGTAGTACCTGACACCCCCAAGATGGGCTCCCACATAACTAGGGAGGAAGGGGGGAGGAGACCGGATGGAGGGCACAAAAAGACAGATCCCCAAAAACATGGCCGACAGGTAGGAGCCTGAAAAAAAAACAGAAAAGAGGGGAACCACATCTATGCCCAAGAGGTCAGGCGGGCGGCTGCGAGGCCGTCAAGCAGGCTGGAAAACGTTGTCAGGCACCAAATTGGGCATTGAGTCCATAGTTGGCGTCGGCGAGTCGGGCGCCGGCAAAGAGCAGTCATCTGGTGCCAATGCAGAGTCGGACGCCAGCAAAGAGGAGTCGTCGGGCGCCGTTATAAGGAGTCATCGGGCGCCATCAAAGAGAAACCGGGTGCCGGCGATAAGGAGATGTCGGGCGTCGATGATAAGGAGATGTCTGGCATAGCCGAAGAGTCGGGCACCAAGAAGGACAATGAGACGTTGTCGGGTGCCGTCGAGGAGTCGGGCGCCAAGACGGGCAATGAGACGTCGTCGGCGCAGTGACGGGCGATGAGACGTCGTCGGGCGCCGAGACATCTGCAGTCGGCGAGTCGGGCGATGAGACGTCTGTAGTCGGCGAGTCGGCCGATGAGATGTTTGCAGTCTGCGAGTCGGCCGTCGTTGAGATGTCCTCAGGTGGCGAGTCGGCTGTCGATGAGGCGTCCTCAGGCAGCGAATTGGCCGTCGATGAGACGTCCTCAGGCAGCGAGTCGGCCGTCGATGAGACGTCCTCAGGCAGCGAGTCGGCCGTCGATGAGATGTCCTCAGGCAGCGAGTCGGCTGTCGATGAGACGTCTGAAGTCGGCAAAGAGTCGGCCGTCGATGAGACGTCTGCAGTCAGCAAAGAGTCTGCCGTCCATGAGACGTCTGCAGTCGGCGAAGAGTCGGCCGTCCATGAGACGTCTGCAGTCTGCGAAGCGTTGGCCGTCGATGAGACCTCTGTTGCAGTCGACGAGGAGTCTGCCGTCGATGAGACGTCTGCTGCAGTCGACGAGGAGTCATCTGCTGCAGTCGGCATCTCTACAGCTGTTGGCGAGGAGGCGTCTGTTTCAGTCGGCGAGGAGACGTCTGCTTCAGTTGGCGAGGAGACGTCTGCTTCAGGCGATGAAGAGACGACTTCTGTAGGCGATTAAGAGACTGCTGCAGGTGGTGAGGCAACTGCTGCAGGCAGTGAGGCAACTGCTGCAGGCGATGGAGAGACGACTGCTGCAGGCGATGGAGAGATGACTACTGCAGGCGATGGAGAGACGACTGCTGCAAGCGATGGAGAGACGACTGCTGCAGGCGATGGAGAGACGACTGCTGCAGGCGATGGAGAGACGACTGCTGTAGGCGATGGAGAGACGACTGCTGTAGGATGTGAGACGACAGCTGCAGGAGATGAGACGACTGCTGCAGGAGGTGAGACGACTGCTGCAGGCGATGGAGAGACGACTGCTGCAGGAGGTGAGACGATCGCTGTAGGAGGTGAGATGACTGCTGCAGGAGGTGAGATGACTGCAGGCGATGTGTACGACGTGAGGTCTGCAGCAGCTGAGGAACCAGGGACCAGAGACGGCAAGTACTTAGCCACCGGAGCTGCCTGCCAACGTTCCAGATCTTCCAGTGACTCCCCCCCCCCTTGCTCCTCCAGCGAGCAAGAGCTAGGGTCTTCCTCTGGTCGTGAGGTCCTTCCCTTCTTGCGCTGGACCCGGGGAAGACCGCCGGTCAGCCCCCCTCTCACTGACGATTGCCTGGGGTAGCAAGGTTGTTAAGTATCCCAGGTTTCAATGTGTTTAAAAACAACAGTCTATCAGCTGACTGTTCCCTCCTGTTTTTTTTCTTCACTTCAACCTGCTGCAGTCTGCTACAACCTGCTGGTTCAGGAAGAACTCACTTTTTTTACTCAGCCAGTCCTTAATCAAGCTTAATTGGGCAGCACAGCTGTTCACCTGCAGCTCCTGCCTTTATATTTGTCAGACAGTGCTTTGAGCTGTGTGGAGACTCGTAACAAGAGAAGGCTTGGTGAACGAGTGTTGGCTTATTGAAGCTAGAGTGCAAAGTGTGAGAAGTCAGCTGAAGTTCACTGGAACTGCTGAAGACTCACTGAGTGTTGAGTACAGCTGCTGAGCTGTGTTGGGCTAACACAGGGAGAACTCCACCCTCCCTGCTTGTTGGTAAGTTTGCTCCATGGGGGAGTAATAGTTGAGCTGTTTGAGCTCTAGAAGTGACTCTGACTGCTTAAAGTAGAGTTCTGTGTGGTTTAAGACACCTTAAGTGCTGACAGAAGCTTGGGCTTTTGACTTAGGAGGTGTGTACCTGTATTTGTGCCAGAGGGGGGACTTAATTGAGTTTATTGTTGGTGACATTGAGGGCAGTGTCTGTACAGCTGTCCATGAGGAAGAAGCTGGGGTCAACAGTGAGGGGACTGTTGCTTTTTTCTCTTTCTCATTTTTGTTGTATTTTTGACAGTGTGCGTGTAGGTAGTCTAGTTTTCGTATTTTGTTTGTTTAGGGACTTTTTTGTAAGTATATCGTTGCCTGGGGAGACACGACGGTCCTGTACAGGATTGGGTCTGCCTGGGTAGCGTTTTGTTGATTTTGGCCTCACTCACCTGTCCTCCATTTGTTTGAACTTGTTTTCATTATTTTCTTTTCCTTTGGGCGCTGAGCCAGAAGAAGACGCTCCGGGCCTGGTGGGAGAAGCCAGGGAGGATCTCACTGGCTTGGAACCCTAGTTTTAGTTAAATAAACCTTTTTGTTAAAATTCTTCTGTATCCAGTGTCCTTTGAATATGTTTTGGCTGTTTCCAGTCGTAACAGAGGGGGCCTGTCTGACGAGCAGAGGTAACTCATTCCAGAGTCTTGGGCCTGTTACAGAGAAGGTTCTGTCACCTCTGCGCTTAAGACGAGATCCTGGAACTGTTAAAAGTACCTGGTCCTCTGACCTCAAAGCACGTGGTGGGACATATGGGTGTATCAAATCAGTGCGATAGGCGGGGGCGAGGCTGTTCAGTGATTTGTAGACATACATGAGAATTTTTATCTGGATTCGAAGATGAACCGGAGCCAGTGCAGGGAGGCCAAGACTGGTGTAATGTGCTCTCTTTTGGCTGTACTGGTTAAAAATCGGACTGCTGCGTTTTGGACCAGTTGTAATTGTGCAATGGTGTCTGACTGATACCAAACAGGAGTGAATTGCAGTAATCAAGCCCAGATATAATAAATGCATGAATTACTGTCTTCAGGTTATTTTTGGATAATATGGGCTTCAGGTTAGACAGTCGCCTCAGCTGGAGAAAACAGGATTTAAACAGATGACATATGATGAGTTGTATGAGAGGCTGGACACTGAGGATCGAGATAAATATTTGTATTTACCGGGGAGATGGATAAGATTGAAAAGGATGTGCAGGAGGTTGATTGTTAAATATAGCAATGGTAGGTTTGAACAAGTGAGGAGAGTATGATAGGAAGATGGAAGGAGTATACTGAGGAATTAATAAATGAAGACAATGAAAGGGAAAGAAGAGTTGTGGTGATAAAAACTGTGGACCAGGACATGCAAAAGATTAGCAAGGATGAAGTTTGGAAAGCTTTGAAGAGGGTGAAGAAGAGGTAGGCAGTTGGACCTGATGACATACAAGTGGAGGTATGGGAAATTCTAGGAGAGATGGCAGTGAAGGTTTAAACTTGATTACTCAATTGCATTTTTTAGAATGAACAATTGCCTGAGGAATGGTGGAGATGTGTGCTGGTACCCATTTTTCAAGAACAATTGCTGTACAGCATTACAGCAGGGGAATATAGCTGAGCTACACAATGAAAATCTGGGAGAGAGTTGTGGAAGCCAGACTTGAACAAAAGGTGACTGAGGAGGGACAGTGGTTTGGACATGTCCAGAGGAGGGACAGTGTGTATACTGGTAGAAGGATGTTAGAAATGCAGCTGCCAGACAAAAGACAAAAAGGAAGGTCAAAGAGGAGATACAGTATATGGATGCAGTTAGCGAGTACATGGAGGTAGTTGGAGTGAGGACAGAGGATGCAGACTGAAATGTATAGAGTGACCTTGTATGGTGACCCCTGCAAAGGGAGCAACCAAAAGAAGTGTGCACTTTACATTTAAACAAAATATAAAAATCTATTTATTAAAGCTTGCTGTTTGCCACTGATTAGCTTTCAGCTGGTATTTTTTCATATCAATGGATTTAATGTTGAGTTATCAGTCAGCATTAGGCTACTGGATGCTGCAGTAGCCTGAGCCTTTTAAATGGAGATCCTGAGAAAAACTATTGTCAGTCACATAAAAAATGTCAGACTGAGATCTTTCAGTCTCATCTGTAGAACTGCTGAGAGTCCTGTGGGGTATTACATGCAGTATTTGATATCAGATGGGTCCAAACCTGGTACTGAGCAAGAAGAAAAAGCATTCAGCCAGATTCCTGCCATTTAATATCCCATTAAACGGTAATTTGGCATGAAACCCCGGCGTGCGGGGTGGAATGCTGTTGCTCCTTGTATTCAACAAAATTCCTCACAGGCTGCAGTGTGTGTGTGTGTGCATGTGTGTTTCTGCTGGATGTGCATTCAGATGTAGTACATGAGTGTGTGTTCTTTTAAGCCAGTAGAGGTTTAGTTTTCCACTTTGGTACATAAAGCTCCATTTTCTTCTACAATTGTAATCACAGGAGCTCAGGCCTCACTCACCACGGCCAACTGGCTCAATTAATGAACTTTAAGCTACTTGGATGAAAGTTAACAAGTGTTGTTTCGACCAATCACAGTTGAGTTACAAGTTGGAAGTCAACAAAATATTTTGATTCCTCTTTTTTTACCTTCTTTCACATTAAAATACCTACAAACCTAAAAGTGTTAAAACATTTTGTCTTTCAAAATGTTTGTTGTTTTAATTCAACATCTGCAAAAATGACCGACAAAAATCAGAGCTTGAATTAAAACAGTGTTCTTTCTTCTTTTTACAAATATTTGATCTGACTGTCAGGCCCTGTGAGGTGCTTGGTCCCATGCATCAACGCTGCCTTGGAAAACCTGCCCTGTGTTCATGTGACAGAGGAACACTTCTGTAAATGTGCAAAACCTTGAGGGGGCCTAAGGGCACGCACGTCAGGGCCAAGAAATGATATAAACTAGTTAAAACAGATACTGTTATTAAACACAGCAGAGGAGCAGGTGAATTATTCTAGTTTTGACGAGTTCTCTTATTAAAATCTGCTGAAGTGAAGGTTATGAGTCTCCTTTGGTCGATCCATCTCATTTTTTCCGTCTCCATCTGTGAGTCTCAGCATGAAATCAGCCAGGCGTTCGTTCAGGTGAAAGAGTTTGACGTTTCTCAGTCGGGAGAAATGCACTTGTAGTCACTCATGCATTTTATATTTTATACAAAGCTTGCACGTGCACACACACACACACACACACGCATACACACGCACGCACGCACGCACGCACGCACACACACACACAGTCTTTCTCTTTTCCACTCAGATAATCTGGAACACATTTGTTCTGAAGAGCCACAATAAAAGAAGCTTTTCCCTCCCCCAGTTCACCTCCTACACATTCAGGTCCGGGCCCTTTCGGTTCTGGCTACACTCCACATACAATAAAGTAAAAGTATTACTATTGGATTTGAAGGCCTCCTGAACAGACAGCTCAGTATCCTCAGCTGATGCAGGCAGATCCTACCTCAATTGTTCTCAGCTTGGAAAATACCTGGAGAGTTTTTTTTATTTTAAAGGTATCAAAGCATGAACCAGAATCAGAATAAGCTTTATTATAATTGCATACAACGAGAACGTGTACGTAGAGCCAGCTGAAAGATGGACAGAGTGCACAAAGCTGCTGCTATAAAGCGCGGCCTTTTTAATATTTTCAGAATACATTTTTTAGATGGAAAAAGGGACAAAGCCATGAGGACAGGATAGTGGCACTACAAAAGAAGATCTCTTCACACCTGGTCCAAACAGGACACGATTTGAGACATCAAAAAACTCTGCCAGCAGCACATTTATGAACACGTTACATATGTATTTATGATGAGGCAGTCTATGAAGCACTAACAGAAAATCCATTGTCCTGATAAGATGATGGTCAGCCGACACAGTTCTGATAAGCCTTCACATGGGGGGGTTGCAATATACTAAGCTTTTCCTTAGTTTACACATTTCCCAGGAGAAATTGATAAATGATGCTGAACACCTCCAGCTCTACTAATTGTAGAGACTCAGTTTGATCTGAAGTAAAACCAACTCAGACTTTTTAAAAGAATCTTGTCTTTTCATACACATCACATACCGCCTGTTTGCCTTTGTCCTGCTCTCTCAGCAGAACCTCTCAGCAGGATTAAAGACACGTCAAACTGAAAGAGAGTGAGTTTTATGTGGCCTTGTTGTGTCTGGCCTGTGAAAGCATGGTTAACTGGGGGGTTGGGTTGGGGATAATTTCATCTATACTTGGCCGTGGATGAAACACAATCAGTTTGTGTGTGAGAGCATGCAGGTCATTGAGTGTGTGTTAAAGTGTAAACTTTTAAGATCCTTCTAAATTCATTTTAGCATCTTGAGACTCATAATCAGTAACACAAACAGCAACAAACGAAAGTGAAACGCAAATTTAATGGGTGGCTGCAGGAGGTTCCACATAATGTGCAATCCGAAAACAAAAAGAGTGAATAGATTATGTGTGTGTCATCTGGAAACCCTTGAAGGAAAATAATCCACTAAAACGTGGCTCCTTACCAGCTCGATAAACAAAGTTGGCCTCGGCTTCAGAGGAAGACGGCGACAGCAGCTCGTCATCATACTCGTTGGAGCTGAAGGAGCCGGAGTGCTTCCTCCTGCGAGCGTCCATCACAGCGTTGGCCACCATGACGTGCCGCAGCGAGTCGTTCAGGTAGCGATGCAGCAGGCTGCTCTTGTACTTAGGTGGAGACACGTAGTCCTCGGAGAACGAGGTGGTTTCAGCAGCAGAACGCAGCCCCGGGCTCATACCAATGGTCATGCTCATCATAGAGGAGCCCTCCTTCTTGATGATGCTCTGGTACATGGGTTTGTTGAGCCCCTCAGGGCCACCTTGTGTCCTCTGAGGATTGTCTCCATCTGTAAAGGTATGAACCATTATAATTAATACCTCATATGGAGTGCAGAAAAATCTAATCAAAAACCATACTTCACAATAATTATAATAATTCTGTTGCATTAGTTTTGTGTGTAACCTAAAATTAAACTGTCTCATAACATCAAAGATCTGTAGTTATAACACTTGCCAAGAAGATCTCATCTTATCTCATGTTGCTGTATTCAATCCTACCTACTCACCACAAACTCATTTTCGGACTGTTGTTGTTACACCATATTGTTTCGAATTATTAGTGTTTAGAGTATAGCTTAGATCTTTCAGCGTTAGTTTAACATACATCTTAGTGTATACCTTAGATTCTTATATAGACTGTTTCTTTTTACACTTTATATTTTTGCCATTTTTGCATATAACTGAAACCCTGAGTACATAATTTTCTTTCACCTCTTGTACTAAATGTGGTAAGAATGACAATAAAAATGACTTGAACTTGAAGACAAGAAAAAATCTAAAGACTGGGACAGACTCAGTAGACTTTATAAGCTATTTATATTTTTTGAACCAGATGGAAAAACACATATGAAAAGGTCTGAAAAAATATATGTAACATGTATGCATTTATGATAACTTTTGTTAAAAAAAAAAGCCAAATTAAGTGGTTTGCAGAGATTTTATACCCTTTTCCATTTACAACAGGTCACAGTTCTCTGCAGATCTGACTATCTACTGAAGTCTACCTCAGCTCTTGTTTGGTGACTGATCCAAATCAGACAGCGATAAATGGGTGGAGAGCAGATTGTAATATTGATGTCTTGGAAGAGGAGCTGAGGAGGAAGTGGATGAAGTTTCTACCATAACCATCATCAAAAGCTGTGGAAAAAGATCTGATTCCTGTTTCAACTGGGAAAGCGTTGTTCAATGACAATGTCTCTTTTTTTTTTTGAAAAAAAATAAAATAAAGAAAACTAATTAGCACAAGGATAAATCTGATTTTTTATTTTTTTTTTCAAAACAGAGATTGTTGTTGACCAAAGTGTTTCCTTACTGGCTCATCTTCTCACGGTCCTGACTAGAGGTTTGGATGATTGTAGTTTTTCTGTAAGTTTGGAGGTGGTAAACCATGCAGTCATCAGCAAATAGAGCTACTTGTTTCCTTTTGTCCAGTATGTAACAGTGGTTGAGTGTCGTCCTAATAAAGCCCTTTATCCAATATGTGTATTATGTGAAGCCATAAGAGTCTTTTGATTCCTGCTAGTTAAAACTATCATCTTTGATTATTTGATAGATACAAGAAGTCCATAAAGTAAAAAAAAAAGTGTTTTAAGAAATTTGGAAAATAAATAAATAAATAAATAAATAAAAAAGAACTTTTAATGTTAAAAAATGTTAAAGTTATATTCTTAAAGGAATTTTAATTGATTGCCCACTGCTTTGGCAAAAAACCCTGCTTTTGAGTAACCATATCATACCATACCATATTTATTTAAAGAGCACTTTAAACATCCACAGGTCCAATAAAACAATCAGACAATAAAGAATTATTAAAATGATAAAAAGTCAACATTACAAAGGCCAGGGAGAACAAATGGGTTTTAAAAAGGAATTTAAAAACAGACAGGGAAGAGTCCTTTGTGATATCCATGGGAAGGTCATCCCACAGTATAGGAGCTGATACAGTAAAAGCACGCTCTCCTCTGAGCTTACGTTTCATCTTCGGCACACTCAGGAGCAGCTGATCACATTACCTGAGGGATCGAGAGGGTGTGTAGGGATGTAGCAACTCGGACAGATAGGACGGGCAAATCCATTAAGAGCTTTAAAAGCAAATTAAAGCTGCAAGCAGCATTGAGACCCTCGCAGCTTAGCACCACTCCGGCCTTATTGTGGCGATCGCGGGAGCTCCAGTTTGTCCGCTCAGTCGCCACCTCAAACGCTCTCGTGCCCGTCCAGCATCAGTTTGCCAAGCACAGTTAGCGAATATAGTTTCAGTCTTGTATGTTAGTTACACAGGTGGAAGCTGGAAAAGTAAGCCAATAATCGTGAGTTTCTTGTGTGAGTTGGCGGGGCTTAAGTGGTGTCATGAACAATACCAATTTTTCTGGAAGTGCTCATTGATCAAGTACAAAAAAATCTGATGATGATGGGATTATGTATCACTGAGACTAGAGTACAATTTTCAACAACAATACTAATGTGTCCAAAAGTGCTCATGAAGCACCATAAATCTGGTGCAGAGCAGAACCATATACAGTATTTGTCTGTGATGGACTGGAAACCTATCCAGGTGTTCCCCGCCTCTCACACAGTGATGGCTGACATGGGCACCAGTGACCCCCCGAGACTTGAATAGGAAGAAGTGGTTTAAGATGATGGATGGATAAATTATTTGTTCCTAGATTTTTATTTTTATTTTATTGTTTTAGAGAAAGGGTGAGAAGCTCAGTCATCCGGGAGGGACTCAGAGTTGAGCCGCTGCTTCTCCACATCGAGAGGAGCCAGTTGAGGTGGCTCGGGCATCTGGTTAGGATGCCTCCTGGACGCCT
>JARVJN010000835.1:8985637-8995977 GCA_031763805.1 Argolebias nigripinnis | reverse complement strand
TGAGTGAGACAGGTCCCTCTCGTAAATGAGTCCCCGTGGCTCAACGAGGCTAGCCTGTATAAATAAAGTTTGAATGAATGAACAGCTCGTAACTAATCCATGACTTCAGCTATTGTTTTTAACTAACAGTTAAGAGTTGGAAGCATTGAATAGAGAACTTTTCAGATAACAATATTATATATATTAGATAAATATTATTTTCTTCTGATTTAACGGCTCACATTAAAATATTCTTAAACCGTGTCTCTTTTTATTTGTCATAAGCCTTTCAGCCCCTCAGGTTAGAGGATTACAACAATGTTTGGTTGAGACAGGACAGCAGAACACCTCGCCTTTGACATAATGCTGATTAAATCCATTTGTCCTGCTAAGTTTGCCCTACAGACATTTATTGTCCAAGCTACTGCTCTCACTAAAATGTTTACTCAGCTGTATGAAAATGAGGACAGTAAAGATGATAAGGACTTGATCAGCAGGCTTGCAGTTTCAGTGCAAGCCATCCAAAGCTGAAGGAAAGATTTCCTCCATTTCTTCTCACCAAACACACCTCCATCTCAAGTAATGGTCGAGTCTTAAATTTAGCTTATTAAGATGGCTTTAGCACTCAACTAAGCCAAAGGCAGAAATATGTGTGTAATTAGAAATGCAGCAAACACTCTGAAGTGGAGAGAAATTGAGTTGGTTTCAATTAAGGCTCATGAAGCAGACCACTCTTAGCGGACCATTATCAGAAATGGATATCGCCTCAAGGAGGAGGCCTCATTACAGAAGCATGCAAAGCTGTGCGGAACAAACTCTACGGACCTGTGTTCATCACAAATTGAGATGGGAAGATTTTTCTGGAGCCTGGTTCTTCTGCTGCATGTGCGAAAGCAGCAGCAGCAAAAGATGTCTGCATTAAGCTTCAAAAGTGTGAGCGAGTTGCATTCATGTGTATGAATGTATTTTCATCTTTAATCTTGTTGAATGCAGTCAATTATGAAGCCAAGCTTTTGGCTGCGGTTCTGCGTTTCATTTTGTTTTTCTGTTGAAAATGAGCCAAAACCTTTGTTGTAGAGTTGGCTCAGTCCACACTTGAATGAAAAGATCAGATATGAGATGTCACAAAGGAAAAAGAGCTGGGGGACGGGGTAATTTTCAGTCATGTGAACCAATTGTGACTTAATAATGTCCTTGTTAATTCTCCGTACATGGCACGCACATAAAAAGCCTGCTGCTGACGAATGGCAACTTCTACAATAAACATTCCTATATGTACGGTAATCTAGAAGTCATATAACTGTGCATGTGAAAAGAAGAATTTAGCGGAAATTATAAGTATAAAAGGCAGTAGTGATATTAAGCAAGCAGAACATTAGTACAACAGCTGAACAACATCCCTCTAAATCAGGGATGTGAGGTGAAAAACAAGCTGCTAATTCTAATCAACCGCAACATCTGTTTGCCCTTCAGTGCTGACAAACCTTTAAACCTCCTGCTTACTAATGATTTGAGTTGCAGACGGGCTCATTATGTTAATTTAATTTATTTCTCATGAGAACAAATTATGTCCCTCCTAAATTTTAGGCAGTTAAGTCCGAAACAAACATGTGGTTTGTGAAAAAGAAAGTAAAATAAATCTTACAGTGTGCAGCAACGTAAATGAATCATTTTCCATAACACTCTTTCCCCCTGCTTATTTTTTATGGTTTATCACCAGAATAAGAATTTCATTGCAAATTATGCCATTTGAATAAATGGCCTTATCTTATTGCATGACATTATAACAGGAGAATCCTACTTGATGATAAATTAACCATAAGGAAGCACTAATTTGACAAATGGTAAAATCAGAAAGCAATGTTTCAAAGTAATATTTATGAAGTGAAAATCAGATTAACACTGAATGAATTGCTGGTTGAAACACATTACACTGACTGGTATGAATCTTTTGTTTTTCCGCGTTTCAGCTGCATCCGGGTGAAGCCTTCACCGTCTACCACACCAGCCCTACGCTGTCCAGTCTGTCCAAACCAGTGGTTCTGTGGACTCAGCAAGATGTCTGCAAGTGGCTGAAGAAGCACTGTCCTCACAACTACCTGACCTATGTAGAAGCGTTCTCCCACCATGCCATCACAGGTACAGGGCACAACACAGAGAAATGCACACAGCAACTATACTAATACTACATAATACAGGTAGTCCCCGACTTACGAGCGAGTTCCGTTCGTACGAGGTACTCGTAACACGAAAGTATGTCGGAACCCGAAACATGTGTCGCTCGTAAGTCCGGATTTTCGGTCGTAAGTTGGAAAAAGTATGCTAGCGCTACTACAAACACCCGTTTTTCAACACAAACATACATGCTAGTTCATAAACATGCACAGAACTTTGTTTACAAGCGGTTAGCTAACACACTTTCATCTAAAAACACACCAGTGCTGTATTTTCTGTATGTTCTGTACAACTTTACTGTTCGTTAGGAACCTCGTATGTCGATGTGCTCGTAAGTCGGGGACTACCTGTATATGTTTGGAGTGTGTCAGACTGCACTCTGCCCCTGATCCTTGTTTTTCACCTACAGTCAATGTTTACCAGCAGCTGTGCCATAATACAACTGCTGGTAAACCATTGTAAAGAAATGTGCCAATATATCAGTGGTGTACATGTGCATCTAAAAAAAAATACAATATTGTGAATAAGTTAATTTACCATAATTTCCAGATTATAAGCCGCTACTTTTTCATGTGCTTTGAACACTGTGGCTTGTACAATGATGCAGCTAATTTATGGAATTATTATTATTATTATTATTTTGACAGGCTAATGAGCTTCATGGCAACAAAACATTTAGCCTCGTCACACCCAGGTGCTCAAATAGCTGCCCATTACACGTCTTTTTTGAGGGGTGGGTCCTCGTGACTTAATAAGACTTGTTAAGGTTAATGGTAAAAAATAATAATAATAGTCAGCCCAATGAATTACCGATCAGCTCACAGTGGACCAATGAAACCACGTTTCATTGGTTTCATTTAGACATTTAAATCCTAAAAATCAGCCGAGTACAAGCTATTTACCCAGGTAATTATTTAAACAAGCAGAGCTAAACAACCCACCTCCAAATAGTGCAACAATGGTTACAAGGTGACGAAAGTTATTGTTCTGGGTGACCAAGCCATTGCCATGGTGTAGGAAAAAAGTTTTATTTAACTTTTGGGCTTGTTGGAACAACAATACCTGAAAGAGGCATTGATTAACTTTAACTTCGATGTACTTTTAGTGTGTAATTTGCAAAAATGTACTGAAAAAATATGTACCGTAACTGTTGGTTTGAGACTAGTATTAGCCAATACATACCGTATTTTCCACCGTAAACGTTGCACCGCCCTATAAGTCACATGACTCCAAATATGTCTAATGAAATGGAAAATTTCATAAATACGTTGCATCTATTATGCGTCACCATTGATGCATCACATTTGTGACATGTCATTCTGACAATCTAGAAATGTGGGCCAAACTCAGAAATGTAGGCCAGTGTTGTGCCAAAAATTGTTTGGCTGCCAAATGGTGGCTGCGGGAGAGTGCATGGGAAATCGCAGAGCATGATTTTTTTTTAAACTGTGACTTATAGGGCAAAAAATATGGTAATCTTAAATGAGCTAGATTGTTAATTGGATGGATGGATGAATGGATGGATAGATTATAGATGGATGATGGATGGATGAATGGATGGATAGATGGATGAATGGATGGATTATAGATGGATGGATGGATGTTCGATGGTGTATAGATGGATGAATGGATGTATAGATGGATGGATGTTGGATGGTTGAATAAATGGATGAATGGATGTTGGATGGGTGTATAGATGGATGAAGGGATGTATGTATGTATGTATGGATGGATGTTGGATGGTTGAATAAATGGATAGATGGATGCTATATGGGTGTGCAGATGGATTGAATGATGGATGTTGGATGGGTGTATGTATGTATGTATGTATGTATGTATGTATGTATGTATGTATGTATGTATGTATGTATGTATGTATGTATGTATGGATGGATGGATGGATGGATGGATGGATGGATGGATGGATGTTGGATGGTTGAATAAATGGATAGATGGATGGATGTTGGATGGTTGAATAAATGGATAGATGGATGTTATATGGGTGTACAGATGGATGGATTGATGGATGTTGGATGGGTTTATAGATGGATGGATTGATGGATGTTGGATGGATGGATGGATTGCTCCACTTAGCATAAATGAAGCACTAAACAAGTCAAACAGCAAAAAAAATTGAATTAAAAACATTTCACACATTTGACCATTAGCTTTGTGTTCACTCATACGCAACATGTACAATAACATGCAACATTACACTGATCATGATTTATTTTAGCCAATATTTGCCACTCTTAAATTAAACTTTAGTTAATTTTTTTTGGGGGGGTTGAGTTTTGTTTAAAAATCTATCCACCAAATTCATGTTTTAAAATGCTAGATGTCGTATTGTACATTTACATATTGCCACTCATGCCCCAACTCCAATGTATGAGTGCTTGAGCTATAAATAAGACCAAAGCATGTACCCTGAGGCCTCCCTCGGACAGCAGTCGCATCAAGCAGTGTCATCTCGCTTCACAGCAACGACAGGGCGCCATTTGGCCAATAGATGTTCAACCAATCCCAGGGCACCAGCTGACACTCAGACACACTTCACATTTCCCTCCAAAGTGAGCCTCCTGTTTTGCCTTCATACTCCCAGAAGAAGGGGGAGGACTCCACCAGGCAAACATTAAAGGTTACTGTCCCCATTTCACATCAAATTTAAAGGACACCGGTAATTACCTCACACAGCGGAGGGGTTCTGACACAAGCGGAGGGTATATCTCTCCTATCTGACCTTGTGATAGCCTGAAGTAAAAAGCAAAACCTGGAAGCGTGGACGACTCAATGCAGGAAAATAAAACTTGAAAGTCTAATTGCATTTCAGGATGGGTCTGCTTTCCCCATTTTTATTCTTTGCAGATTTAAACCCCGTTGCTACTGTGCAGTCTCTTTTCCTCAATGTCAGGAGGCATAAGGCAAGTTAAAGACCTATCCCAAATGGTGTGAATTTATTGTTAAAGGTTAGCTGGGTGAGGATGTGGAAAAAGCACAAAGGAACGGGGGAAGCAGGGACGGTGGAAACAAAATCGAAGAGTGTCTCCCATTAGCATCCCTCTGTTACTCAGTGTTGCATGTGGCTGCAGAGCGAAGAGTGTCAGGGTGTGAGTGTGTGAATTTCAGCTGCTCAGCTTTGTGGGTGGGCACGGAGCCGGGGCTGCATGTGCTGCCTGAGCTAACACACTGTCAACCGAGAGAATTTGATCCCTGCTTTGGAAGGCTGTGGACATTGTTAAATTCTTGGATTAGGCAGCTGTAAAGGGAGGGACCACTAACTGTGCTGGTCAGCAGGTTCAATGAAGATCAGTGGGCTTGCGGAGGTTGCTCCGAGCGGCTGTCACCGGCTGATAGCGTGAGATGACACGACGCCCAGCCGTGTGTCGATCCTCACCGACCCACATATCACACCTACATACTGAAAGTCCCAAATAACTGTGCTCAATTCTGCCATGGCTGTTAATTAATTCTCACAACAGGACTGCAGGCTTCAGACTCATGTTGGACATGTCTTCACTACTTGTCTGCTTTAGGGCTGGATTCCAAAGATGAAGATGATAAACTGGTCAAATATGTGGGGTTTACAGTTTTTTATATTCAGGTTCCTGAGTTCCAGGGTGGCGCCCATGAGCAGCAACAACTGACGGTCATTCCATTGATTGGCTTCTGGAATATATGTCTCCAGATGAACCCCATTCCCTGCTGGAGCATTACCTGCCAACCGGTACTTGTGTCTCCAGCCCTTTAATGTACAAATTGCAACAACAACAAAAAAAGTACTTACTGTTGTCTTTCCTTCGTGTATCCAGAGATGTACTGTCTTGGTCTAATCTCCGGAACCACTTACCTGACGACCCGAGCCTCCTAAAGCTTCCCCCTCAGCTGCACCTGCACCTTCCAACCACTCGCCTTCTTCGTTCCATGATCACTGCTGCATCTACTGCCTGGATCCTCCTGTTAGAAATCCTCTCTTCCCTCTCCTCCGAGCTGCAACCGGTCAACCCAACCATAAGGTACTAAGAACCAACTCCAACATCTCCAATCAAAACTTGAAACCTGTTGCCATCCATTTACAGGCTCCCTGAACCCTGACTTGTAGATAAGATAAGAAAAAACTTCATTGATCCGGAAATTGTTGTGCCAGAGTTTTAGTTTCAAAGTTATATATATATATATATGTCATCACTGTAAATAAATCCCTTTGATCATGGAGTTCTGATTCTGTTCCTCTCTCAGTCCGTACCCTCTGGTTCTCGACCTCATGACAAAATAAAGTTTTGTTTTATTGGTCATAAAATCTTTGGGGCTCATCAACATGCATTTAGGTAAATCCCAGTCTGTTTTTTGTGTTTCTGTCAACAGTAGCACTCTTCTAGGTCTTCTTCCATGGTGATCAGAAAGTGATGTAACCTTGACCTTGAAGTTCAGCTTGAATGGTTCTGGATGCTTTCCTTGGCTTTTCCCCATCATCTGCACTATTCATCGAATCAACCTGGGGTTGCATCTCCTCTTGCGACTGCATCCTGGAAGGTTGGACACAGTCTGATGAACTGCACAGTTATTCATAATTTTGGCATCTGTAATCAGAGGAGCATGAATCTGTTTGGAGATGGTCTTGTAGTCTTTTTCTTTAACATGGATATCTATTGTCTTCTTTCTGAGCTCCTCTGACAGCTCTCACCTTGGATTTCTCTGCTCCATGTTCAGCATAGATCACACAAATATACCAAAACATGCATGTTAGGCTGATTGGTAACTACATTGTCCCTAGGTGTGAGTGAGTCAATGGCTTTTTGTCTCGTTTGTCTCTATGTGTCCCTGTGATGGACTGGAGACCTGTCCAGGGTGTCCCCCGCCTCTCGTACAGTGATAGATGGATATGGGCACCAGTGACCCCTGTAGGCCGAAAAGGAAGAAGTGGGTAAAGATGATCCATGAATAGATGGATGGATGGATGGATGGATGGATCTTATAGCATGAATCAGGATGAACAAGAAATCATTTATTTCACATATTTTTGCTGCTTCTGTCACACACTACTGCAAAAACAGATTAGACAATTGCTTTCAAGAAACCCCCTCTTCATGTGAAAGTAGCATTGTTTCAAGAATCTGTAAAGGGTGCCAACAAAACTCTCCTGCACCTGTAAGCTTTGTACAACAACTTCATATCAGACACCGTGCACTCTATGAATAAATGTTTCTGGAGTATGTTTACGGCTGAAGCAGCTGAGACCAGAATACCAGTAATAAAGCGCACGGCAGCACTAAGAATAGCCAGGATGCACCAGGATGCAAACATGTGACGGTAAGATGCGTAAGAAGAGTGCATGAGTTGGATGGAAGGGAGGAGCGGGAAGTTTTCAGCCACGGATGATCAATTAAGAAGTTGCTCAGGTGCCCCAGGAGCTGTCACGGTGTATTTGGGTTGTTGTTGCCATTGCTGTTGTATATTCAGCTCGAGCTATTAGGGTTTGTTGGTGGAGGAGGTGTTGTTGTTTTTCTCCCTAGAGAAGGCAGCCATGTCTCCAGTCATTACAGGCTGTGTGTTTGAGGCGAGCGGGATGCACTGTGTCTATATCCAGTCATTTCAGATTCACCAGCTCCACTCCTCCTGCTCAGTCAGGCTTCTCTGTGTGCTGCGGGTGCGAGGTGCTGACTCGTGTCATTGCCCCCAGCTCTCTGTTTGTCTGTCTGTCTTCTGGTGTCACCTTGCAGCTGCAGCTTCATTGCTCCTGTCCTGGTGTGGCGATCACAGACAAGTCCTCACATTCTTCATTATTAGCATCAGAATGTTGGGTTCTCGCTCGGTGCTCGTTGGAGGCAGCAGCACAGAACATTATTGTAGGTTTAATATAATTATAGAGAGCTGCAGAACTGAATGTTTTCAGACTGCAGAGGCCCAGTGCACAGTTCTAAAACCTCTGCAGTTGGGTTCACCTTTTTTCTTTTGTACCAGCTGCCCTTTATAATCCTCATAGCTTAGTCTTTTATCTTCTACACTTTCTTGGTTTAACAGGCACTCTTGAGGGTCGTAAGAGGAGGATTTGTCCATACGTAAGAGTACGTTGATTAGCTCAGCAAGTTGTAGGTTCTTTTAACAAACACCATTAAAATCTGCTTTAGTCTTGCAGAGTAAAATATCTCATTCTTTGGCAGCTGTGGAGAACTGGTTGAAGACACAAATTTGTGAAATAAATAAAATAAAATATGCAACATTTTGAAAAATTTTCTCTAAACAGCTAACAGTTCATTTTTGGCCAAAAATCACTGATTGTTTGCATATTTACAGTGAGTGAATGAATGAATACAGCTTCAGGTCTATTAAATTCAATGAAATCATTTCAAAACGTGTTCCAATCCCCCCCCGGTAAAGGTTATGTGTCTGTTTTAAGAGAACGTTTTTTGCACAGCTTTGTGGGAGTGGTGGTGCAGAGAAGGTGAGCCTCTGATCAGAAGGTCGCCAGTTCAACTCCCTGGACCGACACCCACACCTGCCCCCACCCTCATTCTTCCCACTCTGAGCCCTTGAGCAAGGCCCTTAACCCCCACCATCTGCTCCCCTGGGTGCCCATAGCAGCTCTGCTCCACACAGAGGGCTGTGGTAGCTCGGTGGTCTGTGGTTGTGTCAGGAAGAACATCCGGCGTTAAAGGAATTACCAAGACTTCGTGCGAGTTAGTTCACTGTGGTGAACCCCTGAAGAAGGGAGCAGCCAAAAGAAGAATATTTTTTGCAAAACTTTGCAAACATTTAATACTCTAAATACATAAATGTGAGGTTCTGCAACTCAAGCAAAAATAAATAAAGAACCCTTAAGAACTCTCTGAAACAGTTTATATACTCTCTATTACCACAATGGCCAATGACAGCCCACTTCAAAAGTAAAAAACAAACAACTATAGTGTTAATTATAACAGAAATGACAGAATACATATATTTTCTGAACAATTTTTTGAGAAAAACTGGTTTCCTGCATATGCTGACTATTTTCTTTTCATCTCTGATGACTTTTGACAGTAGATGAGCCTTTGCTTTCTTCAGCAGACAGATACAAAAACACAAAGTTATGAAATCGACATTCTTGGTCCATTGAGATGACATTTATTTAAAGTAACTTACAGGAAGGACAGGTTTGGAACTATGTGGGCTTTAGTGTTGTATCTAAGGCAGGGGCGATTTTAGCTTCTTTTTAGGGGTGCTCAGCACCTTAAATTTTAACTCAGCACCCCTGAAAAATAAAGAAACCATCATAAGGATTTTGTAAGAAAACTCAGTTCTCAAACTTTAGATTCACCAAAATATTGAATACATTTGGAATAAATTATGATAGTCTTAAATGGGCCAATAAAATCTATGATTTTATGTTTTCATGAGTCAGATCTTGGATGCCACCTGTCAATCAATCCAGTAGGCTTGTCAGCAACTGACCAATTGGTGACCTCAATTTCTCCTGAAGTGAAACGCCCCTTACCTGCAGAGCTCCACCCCCTTTTCCTCCGACAACATTTTTGGGGTTTTGCATTTCGAACACGTTCAGGTCAGAGGGATTTCATGAAAAATCATCAGGAAAAAAAGTTAAATGTCAGTGAAGAACATACAATTCAGACAAATGTTACCGTGAGCATTTAGAGGGTGGAATACAGTTTATTCCCTTTCCAAAACCTAAACAGAGTCTGGAAAAAATGTTAAAGATGATAAAGCCCTGCAGCTGACCTCATGAGCAGCTGATTACAACATGATAAACAGGAAGTACTGCATGTTGGTCTGTATGAAGGTAAATCCTCCATTTTCTGTCATAATACATCGTTTGATTAATGGTTAAATTAAAGGTTAATGCCAAAGTCCATGCTCAATAATCCTGGTATAAAATCCAACAATGTTCAGTCAGATCATCTGGATGTTTCTTTTTCTGCTGAGATGTTTCACCTTCCATCCAATTAAAGGTTAATGCTTAAAGGGATTAACCTGCCTAAATAAAGGTTGAATGAATACCGTATTTTCCAGTGTATAGGTCGCACCTTTTTATGGTTTTTTCAGGGCCTGCGACCTATACTCAGGTGCGACCTATATATGGCTTGTTATCACTTTCGGTGAAACTAATTTTTAAATCCAGCTCATTTCACAATTACGTTCATTTATTAAGGAAAAGTTCAGCTCAGACATATATTTGCTATAATTTTTATCAA
>JARVJN010000835.1:8343396-8353645 GCA_031763805.1 Argolebias nigripinnis | reverse complement strand
TATGTATATATGTATGTGTGTGTGTGTGTGTTTGTGTGAGGCGTGCTAGCACAGAGGTTAACAAAGGTGAGCCAGTGATTGGAAAGTTGCCGATGTAACTCCCCACTCCAACAACATCAAAATGTGAGTAGGAAAGTTGAAACACCCCCACCTGCCTCCACCCTCAGTTGCCTCACTCTGGGCTCTTGAGCATGGCCCTTAACCTCCACCATCTGCTTCCCGGGCACCCTAGATAGCAGCTCCCTGCTCCACACAAAGTGAGGTTGTGTTAGGAAAGGCATCCGGTGTAAAAACAATCACAAGTCTTCCTGTGAGTTAGTTCGCTGTGGAGAACCCTGGAAAAGGGAGAAGTCAAAAGAAAAAGAAAAATCTTTGAATATATATATATTTTGCCTTAATCTTATCTGATAAAGTAGAAAGGCCTCACTAATGTATCAGGTAACACCGTGAGCTTCATCTGGTCTTCTGGACATTCAAAAAAATAAAAATAAAATAAAAAAAGTAGAAACGTTTCGTCGTCTTTCCTCCGAAAGACGACAAAACTTTTCTAATTTTTTATTTTTTGAATGTCCAGAGGACCAGACTTAGCTTTTTTAGATTGTTCTGCCTGGATTATTGAGCATGCATCAGGGTACCATGAGCTTCACTTCTTTCACCATTACATTTGTCTTGTTTGTTTGTCGCAGGTTAACTTTGGTTACATTTCCGCGTGAGTGGAGTAATTTTTACCATCCGCCTCATGTCAATTGATTGCACATCCATACTGCAGACATGTTGGAATGGTACATCACAACTTTTTAAGGCCCAGTTACATAAAAATATAGACAGTGGTTAAGACCAGAGTTCAGGACTGAAGTGTTATTGGATACGTATTTTGTTACTGATCAAAGAAAAAGGCCTTGCTGAGGTCCCTGATCCAATAATTAAGCATGAATTTAGAGAGGAAAAAAGTTGATAAATAAATAATAAAGTTTTTATGTTATTGTTGTAAACTTTATTTGTTATTTAAATGAATACTGTAGTAGTAATTCATTCATTCATTCAACCTTTATGTATACAGGTTAATCCCATTGAGCCTCAAGGACTCATTTACAAGAGAGACCTTATTTTAACAAAAATTGATGACAACAATGACAACAATAGACAATAATGTTTCCAAATTAAGAGTTTAAAAGTTAGCAGGATTCTATAGGTTAAATGAGACATCTCATATGTCCTTATAAAATAAATTATTGTCAAAATTGTCTTGTGATAGTCTTAAAAATATTTTACTGACAAATTCACTTCCTTCAGCTGTTTCTGTGTTACGTGAATGATAAATCAATGCTTAGACAAACAGTCTAGCTGCCGGAGTCCGTGCTCTGACAGCTAAAATGTTCAGCTGATGATTAGACACCAATAAAAAGGGTCCATTTGTTTGGAGAGACTTTTGGCCCTATGATATTTAGCCATCCCCGTCCGTCACTCCTCACTAATGATTATGTTAGTGTCTGCTAGCCTGTGTAATGTTTCCCTCTCTTTATCACCAGCATGCAGACTGACGTAGCTACTGTTCAACACGAGCAGGCTCTGCCAACAAGGATTGAGTCTGGGCCCCCCCACCTCCCCCTTCATCCTGTTAGTAGTCCGATATGGTGCCCACTGGAACTCTGTGTGTTTCCTTGGTACTTCAGCTACTGCATTACCTTCGCATCCTAACTCATAAGTATCGATAACGACTCAACAACCTTCTTGACCCAGCGGTTCTAATCAGCGTCATTATCCACCCACTGACTATTGCTTACCTCCTCCAGAACCACTGGTGTCTGCACCGCGAATGGGCTCATTAAGTGAAAGTATCAAAGGAAGTGTGTTTTGTGGTGAATGGGTTGGTGGACATTAATGAGTCCAAACATGTCAATATGCAATCATCTGTGGTGTAGGAGGCATATTTTGGCAAAGAAAAGCCGTAAAGTACAATGCGATTATTTCACTTTCCGCCTCCATATGAAGGGATTTTCAGCCAATTATAATTTCTACATCCTCATACCAGATACTATTAAAAATAAGTATTTTATTGCGTAATTTAAAAAAAATTATCATGTGCCACTTATTCGGATAAAATAGGCAACATTTGAAATTAGGTGGGAGTTGGAAAAGAGAGAACATCCAATCGTTAATGGATCATTAGAAGCACATTTTGGCTGATGACATTATCTTGGATGACATCTTCATGTAAAAGCTGCCCCAGCTCAGTTTCACATGGAGCTCTGAGGAGGACTGCCAGCAGTGTGGAAACGCTGGCACATTCTCTGCAAATATTCACGGGAAACTGGCAGCTAGACCCATATTAGCTCATGAATGTTTGTCATTTTAAATCTACTGCTTCCCTGTTGCAGGCGTTTCCGTTATTATTACGTATGGAAACTGGTTGACAGGATCTCTTTGAGCAGGTGATCACCAATCAAAGTAACCCAAAGGATTTCTGTGGCACAGCTGGTGGAGCTGTGAGAAGGTTGTAAGATAGAATCCTGGCATGGGACCTTTCTGGGTGGAGTTCAGTTTCCTCCCACAGACCAATGCATGTGGGGTAACTGGTAACTCTGAGTTGTCCCTAGATGTGAGAGAGAGAGCGTCAATGGTTGTCTGTCTTGATGTGTGAATACAGCTGCTTAAATTCATTCTGTGGTACAAGTGATGCTCGTTAATTACTGGTCCCAGTCATCTCAGATCTACAGGTTGTGGATGTGAACATCTTCATACCTGAAAGAGTGCCAGGAGAGCAACTTAATCAGACCAGGACTCTGTGGTCTACACTCATCTGCAGACCAGCGGTCGCTCTTTCAGGGATGAAGATGATCACATCATTGATAGAAATGCTGGTTTGAGAGAGGAGTGAAGGAAACCATCCATCACTAAACAGGGGTGGAGACTCCTTGTCCATCTGTCCCCCTCTTACAATGCTGTTATTGCTAGGATCACTCAATCCTCTGTGAATAACAAGCAGCCAGCAGGGCACTAATGATCAGTTGTTAGTCTGATGGTCCTCCTTGATCAAGTGAGCAGCTAGTTCTGGATGTCAACAACAAACTGGTTGATCCACTATGAGAAGGTGCTATTTATAAGACTGAGTTTGTTGCAGATCCTCAGACTGAAGAAGTCTTTTGGATAAAAAGATTAAACGTTTCAACAAGAAGAATCTGTCCAGAGGACCTGACTCTACTTTTTTTAGATTGTTTCAGAACGATTACCTTGAAACTTGATCGCAATTTCAGTTCAACTTTAACATTTAAGCCTGGCTTGATGGTTAGCTCCAATCCTGTAACAGCCATCTGCCAAAGCAGAGAAGACGAGCGAGTGAAAGGCAATCATCACCACATTTTATTAACAACTCCATTTAAATGGTGGCAGCAGCAATCTGCAGAGGGCACCTTCAGCAATCAGCAGCGTTTGAGCGCAGCTGCCGTGGTGAGGTGCACCATGGGTAGGGCGGAGAGCCGAACAATACCGTTAATCCCGTAGGATAAGAGAAAGGGGAGAACTTCCGCAGACAATTGCTGTGCCACGACCTATTTGCTATGCACAGGTCCGTTCGAATAAGTGCTTCATTTAATAATAAGCGATGGAGGAAATTTCTTACAAGTTTGTGCACTCCCTTCATTCTCCTTTTCTCTCTTCTGCCCTCTTTTCCGTCCTCTCTCTCCAGAATTGTATTTTGTGCTTGAGTGAATTAGGTGATCATTTTTTATCTTACATGGCGCGCTGGTTTCTGGAGTTTCTGGCTCCAAGGAAATTGGAGGGGAAGAAGGAGTAGAACATTCATTGCATGCCGAGGTTAATCTCCTGAAATGGTGGGATTTGGTCAGAGAGGAAGTAGAAAATCCACGCTTGCACTCGCAAAGCTGCATTACAGTCACATTTTCACTATTTCTCTCTCGCTCCCCCCGCCCCCCCTCACTTTATCCTGCCTTCCTTGCGCTGAAAGTAAAATCCTCCGAGCTGAACTGCGGTGACAAGACAAAGTAGCAATGCATAAATTAAGGCAGAGACCGGACTCATCACTCACTGTCTGATGCACTAATAATACCGCTCGCTGTGCGATCATCTCTCAGTGCAGTTGTTAATGCGACAAATGGGAGCAAACACCTGGACACTTTGTCTAGCAGCCGTGAACGGGAGATTTTCACCCAAACATGCCTGTAAACACCTAACGATCTGAGCAGGAGCACCTCTAAGTGCTTCACTGCATGAAAAAAACTACTTGTTGACTAACAGACTGCAGATGTCTCTACAGACACATCAACGTGTGACGATTAAAAAACTAGTCAGAGCTGAACGGGAACAGATTTCAGAAATATGTGTAATGTTCAAGTTCAGATCTCAGGTCAGCCCAAAGTTGTTTTTGAAGCTTTAATTTCTGAATCAAACTTTACGATCAACTTCACATATACAACATAATCTCTTAAGAAAGTAAAAGGTGGGACTCCAATGTCCCCCGTCGCTGAGGGATTTGAACAGTGAATGTTTGTAGTTGTCGAAACAAGTGTTTTTGTGGGCAGGAATTGAACAGGCAATGCAAGAAAACCTAAAAAATAAATGTGTGCACAATATTCAAGTGGATAGGAGATGGACTGTGGAAAAGAACGGGGGTAGTTTTTTAAATTTTTTATCTTTGCTTTTCCGGTGCAGCACAGAGTGACTGGAGGGAGACATTTTATTCACAACCAGGAACAAATGTGGAAGCAGTGGGTGGCCTTGGCCACCAGAGATTAATCTTGGGCCACCCCAGTCGTTTGAGGAAACTATATATTAAGCACCCAACAATGTTCAGTCAGGTCATCTGGATGGTTTCTTTTTTTGTGAGGACACATTTCGCCTTCCATCCAGAAGGCTTCGTCAGTCTGAGAAAACACCAAACAAAACTGCTTCTCCCCCAAATTTCCAAAATGGAAAAAAAATCTGTTATGTTGGTGCTAAGATGTTCTCTGGGGCATGCCCTCTCCCTCGTTGACAGTCCTGTCAAACTTGTTCAAAACATCTAAGTCCATGCTCAATAATCCAGGTATAAAGGCCAACAATGTTCAGTCAGGTCATCTGGACGGTTTCTTGTTTGGTGCTGAGACATTTCGCCATTCATCCAGAAGGCTTCATCAGTCTGAGAAAACACCAAACCAGAAGTTTGGGCACCAGAAGAGCGGGTGTGCCCCAGAGGCCATCTTAGCGCCAACATCGGGTTTTTTTTCCCGCTTTGGAGCAAGCCGTTGGCGAGAAGCAGTTTTGTTTTTCCAATTGAGAAGCGTGGATTGAGACTTGGGGAGAAGACTCTTTTATCAGACATCTCATTTCTTGGCTGTAAACCACTCCGGTGCCCACTGAAGGACATGCCTTGAAGGCACCAATGGAAGCATACCATCTGCAAAAAGTAGAGGTAAGACCTTGAGGTTCCTAAACCAGACACCTTACCCTTCAAAACGGTGCCTACAGATACTGTTCATGGACATCTTGAATGGGATCAAAGACACAGAGCAGCCCTGCGGAGTCCAGCCTGGGCTGGGATCAAGCTGTCAGACTGGGTTTCAAAGACTGAGTGGATGTTTTCACTTTTTCCTTGCTCAGTCACAACTACTGTATCTCTCTTACAAATTCCCCTTTGAATCTCATGAGCTAACTTCTCTGACTGACTCCAAAGTTCAACCCTGACATTTTAACAAAACACAAGTTTTTCCTCCATTTTTCTCTGACTGGTAGCATTGTTAGCCGTACGGTTGTTTGCCAGCTTCCTCTGGCCCTGAGAACACTCGTCACTGGGACTGTGGCAGAACTGTCAGTCGTCTTGCAGCCTTCAGATCTGTCCGCCTGTTTCAGCATCAAAAGAAAGCATCAGTAACCACGATGCACAAGCTTCTTCCATCTCTGCTGTTCTGTTCTTATTTAGTTGAGAACTGGAGATGGTTTTTGCTGTAAACACACGCTCGACTAAGACGGCTGCCACTGAACAGCCCACAAGTCTGAGATTAAGTGGATCTGTAGAGGAGATTTATACCTGCACTTTATGGCATTTGCAAATGGCTGCCTTCACTGTGGCAGAGTAATTCCCTCTTGTCATATTTGTCTATAGAAATTGTAACAAATTACAGAGAGTTTGCAGTAGACGAAACTCCTCTCAAGCTTCTACCTATTTCTTCTTTTTGCTCACCTATTTTTATTTATTAATTTTTTTCCCCTGGCTGCTGAGATAAGTCGCTGATGGCGAGATTGCAGGCCCATCCATTTCCAGTGTGTGGCAGCTGACAGGGAGACATGATTCATTCTGCCTGGTGCCGCCTGATGCAGTTCCACCTGTCCCCTCTGTTCTCCTCCCCCAGCTTTCACCCTTCCATCACTTTCCCCTCCTTTCTCATCTCTCTCCTTCCATCCCTTTCTTTCGGGAGAGGTGCCTGTCAGCATAACTCAGCCAGTCCGCTCAAGGGACGGGATGTGGGTAATTGGGGCAGAAGTGTGCGTTTGTGTGTGTTTATGTCTGAGATGGTGCTTTCACAGCAGACACAACTGCCGTTGACTTTTCCACCACCTACTAATGAGGTGTGACTTGTGTCTTGTGGAGAGTCGGACAGATGATTGTACCCTCCCACCTCTGACGCACACCTCCCGCTGACTCTCCCTCCCATCGGCTTTCTTCCACTCAATAGATGCCAGAAATCCATCACTCAGCCTCGTGATGACTGAGACCTGACCGGAGCACAGTGGGCAGGTTGTCAACACGCTGCACAGAACGGTGTTAACCTCAGACACCACCGTCTTCTTCGCTGATCGTTTGTAAAATCAACCACCACAAAAACTTGTTGTCTTTCTGAGAAACTTTATTCTGAAAATGTTTTACAATTTGTAGTTTTCACAGCCTGGTAAACCTCTACCCATCTTTATTCCTGATAGTCATCTTTTCTAAAATGCAGTCCTCTTACTGACTTGTTACCAATTAACTGAATTTGTTACAAAATGCAGCTGTTTGTTACGTGTACCATGTGCACCATTCATAGCACTTTGTTGCCTTTGGCTCAATTTGTAACTGTGTTGCTGCCATAAAATTCGGTATTTTCATTTTATTTCATCAAAAAGAAACTACAATCCCTTAGTTTTAACATTTGAAACGTTTACTGTATTGCATTGTGGATAAAATGCAATGTAGTAGGTTTATGAAATTTGAAAATTACATTCCATTGTTATTTTTTTACATAATGCCACGACATTTTAGGAGTTGGAGTTGTGTTTTAAATTGCAAGATCAATGAAGCATCAATATTATGAATTTATGTATGGATTTAAAATGTAAACATCCAGGTTTTTATGTCTTATATCGGTACATGATGATGTCATTTGTTCAAAATTGAATGGCCCTATTGAAGGGCTCGATGAAATAAATGGATCACCAAGATCTGGTTTCCTTCAAAGATCCTTTTATCCCATCTCTACTAATAATGCTCACTACATGCAGGAGTGAATGGAGGGTGTTATCATTAATAATTCCATTAAAAATGACTTGATTGTGATCCCAGTTTGTGTCTTTACTATTTTATGAGTGCTATGTGTTGTCATCACTACATGTTCCCATACAATGACGAAATTAGGTCTTTGCATTTAACCCATCACACATGAGATACACCCAGGTGGAGCAGTGGTCAGCTATGCAATAACCCAGGGAGTGGTTAGGGATTAGGTGTCTTGCTCACACAACAAGATGTGGGCATGGCAGGGAGTCGAACCGAAACTTTCTGGTCCCAGGTCGGCTGCCATACTTCTTCATCATCTTCGCCCCTTTAACACCATCTTGGCCCCTCTAACACCATATCTGCCCTTATAACACCAGCTCGGTCCCTTAAACACCATCTTGGCCCCTGGAACATTATCTTGACTCATCTAACACCATTTCGGCCCCTCTACACCATCTCAGCCCCTCTGGCATAATATTGGTCACTCAAACATTACCTTGACCCCTCTAACACTATCTTGGCCCCTTAAACACTATTTCGACCCCTCTAACACCTTCTCAGCCTCTCTAATACCATCTCAGCCCCTCTAACCTCATCTTGACCCCTCTAACACCATCTAGGCCCCTTAAATGCTATCACAATCCCCTATCACCATCTTGGCCCCTCTACAACATTTTGGCCCCCTCTAACACCATCTATGCCCATATAACATATTACATAAATAAATGTTGAATGAAAAATAACACTACCTAAGCCACTCCACACCATCTCAGCCCCTCTAAAAACACCTACACCCTTCTAACTCCATATCTGTACCTCAAACACCATTTCAGATCCTCTACCACCATCACGGTCCCTCTAGCACTATCTAGGCCACTCTACGCCATCTTGGCCCCTCTAACACCATCTTGGCCCCTGAACACCATCTTGGCCTCTTTACAGCATCACAGCCCCTCTAACACCATCTCAGCCCATCTAACACCATCCCGGCCTCTCTAGCACCATCTCAGGCACTCTACACCATCTTGGCTCTTCTAACACCATCTTTGCTCACCTGACACCGGAGTCTCGGCCCCTCTAGCGCCAGCTCTGCATCTCTAACATCTTAGCCCCTCCCAACAACATAACCCCCCAACACCATCTCAGCCTTTCAAACACCATCTCCTCCCCTCTAACACCATCTTTGCCTCTGTAACATAATCTCGGCCCCTCAAGCTCCATCTTGGCCACTCATCATCTTGGCCCCTCAACACCATCTTGGCCTCTCTATACCATCACAGCCCCTCTAACAACATCTTGGCCTCTCTATACCACACCTCTAGCAACCTCTAGGTCGGCTGCCATACTTCATCATCATATTGGCCCCTCTAGCACCATCTTGGCCGCTCTAACACCATCTTTGCCCCTCTAACATCATATTCGGCCCCTCTAGCATGATCTCAGCCCCTCTAGCACCATATTAATCCCTCTATACCATCTTACTTCTCTACACCATCTTGGCCCCTCTACACCATCACAACCCTTCTAACAACATATTGGCCCCTCTAATACCGTTTTGGCCCTTCTAGCACCATCTCAGCACCTCCTAACACTATCTCAGGCACTCTACACCATCTTAGCTCTTGTAACACCATTTTGGCTCCCGTAACACCATCTCTGCCACTGTTGCAGCATCCTGGCCCCTCTAACACCATCTGTGCATTTCTAACACCATCTCTTCATCGCTAAACACCATCTCGGCCCCTCCCAACACAATCTCAGCCCCTCTAATGCCCCATTTGCACAGATCCTAATCAGCCCCAACTCTGCACAGCCCTGCTCAGCCTGGCTCAGTTCAGCCTGGATTTGAACCTGCACTTTAGGACCGATTCTGGAGGCGTGTTCAGAATCCAAGTCCTGCTAATGAGAGACCTGGGATGAGTTAAACTCAAAGCAGTCTACTCCTCACATGAATAATGCTAAAGTATTATTTTTATATATGAATGTTTCAGTTAACTTATTTCATTGTTTCTGTTCAGTGTCCTGAGACGACTTCTGTTGTGACTTTTATTTATTTATTGTTTATTTATGAATGTATTCTTTTTTTTGAATAAAATACAAAACAATCACATATTATATATGAAAACAAAATATAAAATGAAAGGCAGCAGAAGGAAGAAAAAAATATTAGGTCTGCCCCTTTTAAAACAATCAATTCAAACAATAATTATCTATAAGTAACAAAACAAAATGAATAACTCATCCTAATTTTCTAATTCTAATACATAACACATTAAACTACCGTACTTTCCGGCTTAAAAGTCACTCCGCCCTATATGTCGCATCAGTCCATTTATGTCCAATAAAGTGGAAAAATCCATAAACATGTCGCACCTCCGTATACGTCTCATCTATTATGCGTCACCGCTGACGCGTCGCGTATGTTACGCGTCACCGCTGACAACCCGGAAAATGTGGGCCGGTGTTTTGCCAAAAATGGATTGGCTGCGAAATGGCCGCAGGAGTGTGCACAGAAGGACTTAACAAAATTATCATATTTGTTTGCTAAAAATTATAGCAAAGATGTGTCTTAGCTGAACTTTTCCTCAATAAATGAACGTAATTGTCAAATCAGCTGGATTTAAAAAATAGTTTCGCTTCACCCACATGGGTGGGACCGCTGCATTTCTTTAAAATTTAGCAAGATAAACACTTAAAATATATACAGGTACTCCCCGACTTACGAGCGCATCGACATACGAGGTTCCGGACTTACGAGCTGGCTAACGAGTTGTACAGAACATA
>JARVJN010000835.1:5259004-5270901 GCA_031763805.1 Argolebias nigripinnis | reverse complement strand
GACAAACTGACCACACTTTTTCACTCTGCTACTGTCTTTACTTACTCTGCTCAACCTGTTTTGTATTTGTAATTATTGTTTCTATCCTTAACTTGTGTTTTTTTGTCTTTCAGGTACACCTGCACCTACATCTGGACCGACCATTTTGTGTTCGTTTGTCTCTCCTTTTTGTCCTCTCAAACCAGCAGGTCAAAGCAGATGGCCGCTTATCCTGAGCCTGGTTCTGCTGGATGTTTCTTCCTGTTAAAAGGGAGTTTTTCCTTTCCACTGTTGCCACTGTGCTTGTTCAAGATGGGAGACTGCAACGAAGCCAAGATTCAACTTGTCTGCTGGATTCCTTAGATAGAGAATGTTACTAATTGGCTTTTCTATGTATGTGAATGCTCCTGTAAAGTGCACTGAGACAAATTTATTGTGATTTGGTGCTAAATGAATAAACTGAATTGAATAAACCGAATTGAATTGAATTAAATTGAGTATTTTGCAGAACTCCATAAGATCAGAGGTGGCTATTGAAATCTATATTATATGTCAGAGGTCTGGAAACAGCTATCCAGTCAGGCAGAATTGACTCACCTCAAACATAGAAAATTTACAAATAAATCATATATAAATGGTCTCTACTCCTCCATACAGGTATTTTTGGTGCATGAAATGATGTGCAGTCCACAGGTAAAAAATCAGAAAAACTGCTGGACATTCTGACACTGCCCGGTTGTTTTCATCAACATAAAATCCAAATCACAGGTGGTTAAGAAGTATTTTAAATAAATATCCTGATTCATGTTCAATAATCCAGGTAGAAAAATCTAACCAAGTCAGGTTCTTTAAAAAATCTGTCTAAAGGACCTGACTTAACTTTGTTAGATAATTTCAAAAAAGTTTTTTTTCTACCTATCTATCACTGATGAGCCCCATCCTCATTGAAACCAGGTCTGTTACTAACAGTATAACAAAGAACTGTTATACGTTAATACTGTATACTGTTAGACATTTGTTGTATGTTATAGGAGAGAAAAGGTGGATGTATAAGGATCTGGTGAGAATTGCAATAACATTAATTACTAATCAAATTAACTCCATTTACCTCGTACGTTTGAGATAATTCCCTGGTTTGCCCTGGATTTTCTTTCTTTTGCGTAAAATGGCTTGCTGCTCGGGGTTGAGTATCCTTTAGAGTCACATGACTAAGGTCTCCCTCCGGGGCCACCAAAGGAACAAAGTGAGGGTAGGACTGAAGATCTGAATCAACTTCTTGTTCTTTGTTCAATGTATTGAGACTCACGGGCTCCAGAGGTCCAGGTTGAACCCTTTTTAGTTGTGTGTCTGTAAGACTTGGAGCAAGTTGCTGGGACTTGGAAGTCACCAAGCCTGCAGCAGGTACAGCTACCGCAAGGCTTTTATTTCTGTGGATTTGACTGAGTGACCTCTTTGATGCTTGTCTGAACAGCAAACCCATCCTTCTTCTTTTCTCCTGGGCATCAGGTGACATGTCTTTTCTTGGAGGAACTTTGAGGTGAGATGAACCAGAACCCACCAAAAGGGAAAATGCTGTTGTTACTTGCTGGAGAACTTCAATTTGTCTAAAACGATCTGTATGAGAACAATGAAAGAAAAGGAAACAATGGGTCATCATTTCAACAAAAGCACTGCAGGTACAAACAGTGAATGAAAAGCTGGTCAGTTTTCATCTCTGGTGATTTTGAGGCGTGAACATGCATGAACATGTAGCATTTAGTGCTAATATTTAAATATCAATCCATCCATCCATCCATCCATCAATCCATTATTCTTATTCTTTCTTTCTTCTTATCTTTACCCACTTCTTCCTTTTTGGGTCACAGGGGTCACTGGTGCCCATGTCCAGCCATCACTGTGTGAGAGGTGGGGCACACCCTGGACAGGTCGCAAGTCCATCACAGAGGCACATAGAGACAAACAAGACAAACAACCATTCACTCTCTCACTCACACCTAGGGACAATTTAGAGTTATCAATCAGCTTTACATGCATGTTTTTAGTCTGTGGTGGGAAACTGGAGAAAACCCACACATGCATGGAGAGAACACATAAATTCCACTCTGAAAGCCCCCCGGCCAGGATTTGAACCAGGGCTACCAGCTTGCTGAGAAGTCAGCAACTCTACCAACTGCACCACCGTGCTGCTCCCTTTGTAACCTTTAACTTGCACGTTTAAAAACATTACTATTTGATTCATTCTAAGTGATGTAATTTTACTCTCCATGTCTGAATGTCCTTTGGGTGCAAAGTACAATGGGTTATACCCAAAAGTGGGGCCTGGCACTCTGACCCTGGCTTACCAAAGCTGGCTCTTGGGACACGGAGCATCACCTGTGGGGAAGGAGCCTCAGCTTGTGTGTGAGGTTGAGAGGTACTTACTAGATATAGTTGGGCTTACCTTGACACACAACATGGACTCCAGAATCAATCTATTGAGGGGGCTAGACCTCACTCCACTCTGGAGTTGCCAATAGTGAGAGGAGCTGAGCCGGTGTGGGTCTACCCATAGCCCCCTAGCAAGGTACCTGAGTGTTTGAGCTTTCCTTGGTATTATAGAGGGTAGCTTTCCTGCACCTGCTTGTTGAGGGATGGGTTTTAACTGTTACTAGAGCCTACACACCAAAAAGCCATTCTGAGTACACAGCCTTCTTGGAGTCCTAAGTGTAAGTGCTGGAAGGTGATCCAGCTGGGGACTCCTTTATTCAGCTGGGAGACTTTAATACTCATGTGGGTAATTACAGAGTGACCAGGAGGAGCACGATTAGGAAGAATGGTCACACTGATCTTAACCCGAGCTGTGTTTTGTTGATTGATTCTGTGCTAAACACGATTTGTTCATTACAAAACACCATGATGGAACATAAGGGTGTCCAAAAGTGCACATGGAACCTTAGAGCACATTTCAATAATAATTGACTTTACAGTTGTGTCAGCTGATCTGCAGCCATATGTTTGGGACGCTTGGACAGAGAGAGGAACTCAGTTGACAATTGTTCACCATCTGGTGGTGAGTTGTATCAGATGGTGGGGGAAGATGCTGGACAGACCCAGTGACTCAAACATTAAATGGGAAATAGGAGAGTTAGCTGCCTGGCAGAAGAACCCATCAGAAATATCTTCAACTCACAGATTTAAAATAACTTAGATCACATCCTAGCTGAGGTAGGGACATTGAGTTAAAGTGGACCATGTTCCATGCCTCCATTGTTAAGGTGGCTGTCTTGAGCTGTGGTTGCAAATTGTCGGTGATTCTCGCAGTGACCATCCTCAAAGTCTGTGGTGGACACCCCGGGTTGGGGGGTCATCAAGCTGAAGATAAGAGTTATATTGGGTCTTGTTGGCTGGCAGAAGAGGCAGCCGATGAGTATAGGCAAGCTAAGCATACTGCAGCCCTGAATGTTACTTGGATAAAAACTTGGATGTGGTAGGAGTTTGGTGTGGCTTTGGGTAGAGACTCTTGATTGTCTCTGAGGAGATTCTGGCACACCATCAGGCAGCTGAGGCAGGGAAAGCAACACTTTACCAACAATGTTCAGTGATGGTAAGGTGCTGTTGACCTCAACCAGTGATGTTGTCAGGAGGTAGAAGGAATACTTCTCTGATATTATCAGTCCCACTGGTATGTTTTCTATGGAGGAAGCTGCATCAGGGGACTTCAGGATTAATTTGTCCATAACCCGTAAGGAGGTCACAGAGGTAGTTAAAAACTTATATGGTGGTAGGGTTTAGGGGGTGGATGAGATCCACCCGGAGTTCCCCAGGGCTTTGGATGTTGCAGGGCTGTCTTGGCTGACACACCTTTGCAACATTATGTGGCCATCCAAGGTAGTGCTGTTGGATTGGCAGATGGTTCACCTCTTCAAAAAGGGGGACCGAAGAGTGTGTTCCAATTATAGGGGCATCACTCTATTTACCCTCCTCGGTAAGGTCTATTCAATGGTACTAGAGAAGCTGAAGAAGAATTTTGTTTGCTTAGGATGTGAAATGTGTTTCTGTTCCCCACTAGCTCATCCTGGCCCTGGTCAACCTAGCCCAGGTCTTCCCCAGCTCCACGCAGTCTTGTTGATCTTGCATGTCACTTTTGAGACAATCAACAATGGAAATTATAGCGTTTATGCTGTTTCCTGTTCAGTTATTCTTTCTCTCATTAAAAACAAGTTAAAACAAAACCAGAGAACTCTGTGCTTTTAGAAAAAACACAGCCTAAAAATACACAGGTCCATTAAGCTATACAGCAGTGTCAGCCAAAGGCTGGTAGGTAAAATGATAAATGATAAATGGACTGTATTTATATAGAGCTTTCTATCTAATCAAGATTCTCAAAGCACTTCCACGACACAGTCTGTGCCCACACACACATTCATACAGCAAGCTACCACATCTCTATAAAGCCATTCTGAACAAATAATTCTAAAGAGACTAATCAGTGCTTTTCAGATCACATTCATACACTGATGGGATGCACATCACAGGCAATAAGGGGTTCAATGTCTTGCCCAGAGACTCTTCATTGTCTGACTGCATAGTGGTGGAATTGAACCCCCAACTCTTTCATTGGAGGACAACTGATCTCACTGTTAGTCCATGGCGGCCCTTAACAGTTTAAGAAGATAAGCTAATGCTAGCTAATTTTAGCTTGGTTACCATATTTGAAGTGCATAGAACTGGGTCAGTGAACCAATCAATGGCCATAAAAGGATGTCTGAACTGAACTGAAGTGTGCTGACTTCAAATCTTCAGCATCAATCAGTATTCAAAGAAGCCCAGGTTTCTGGATTCCAAAAATTAAGCTGGAAGTGGGATGGACTACCCAAAGCAAACACTCAGAACCTGGGCCAGGATCTGGTCCATGCCAAATCGGACAGGGCCAAACAATGCAACATAACTAAAAGTTCTCAGCCTCTTTTCTGGAGGCTGACTCCTTGTTGTTGAAAATTAGGTCTATTACAGTTGTGTCATTTGCAAACTGATTTGTGTTGTTTTGACTGACAGGCTGTATTTGAAGAGTAAGTATAAGAGGGGAAGCAAACAGACAATATACTGGAGTTCTGTAAAGCTCCAGTATCTTGTGTGATGATGGTATGAGAAGTGTTTGTTCATGATACGCTATGGCCTATTGAGTACAAGTCCATAATCCAGTTATAAAGGTGTGTGGCTAGGTGCAGTCAGATCAGTTTGGTGGCCAGCCTGTTAGAGGTGATAGAGTAGACGGTGGAGATTTAATTGATGAATAGCATTGTTACATGGCAGCCTAGCTCTTTCAGGTGTGACTGGGCAGTAAGACAGTGTTCTCTGCTGACCTGTTTGATCTAAAGGTAAACAGTTGCTGATCCAGTGTGGTGTGGCATTCTGTCCATGAATGAGATACAGTCTTTTAAAGCATTTCAATATTCTGGAGGTGAGCATGATGAGAAATCACCCATAGACCTCTCTGCTGTCTGCAGCTTTGGGGTGGACATAATAGTGGCAGTCTTTAAACAAGTGGGTACTATAGCCTGTTCCAGAGAGATGTTGAGGTGGGTTGGACTGGGAAGCTCAGTCCTCACCTCCTTCTTGTGCAGTGGAGAACATCCTGTGCTCCAGCATCAACGTGTGGCATGGAGGCTGCACAGCTGCAGAAAGGAAAGCACTGCAGAGCATAGTGAAGGCTGCACAGAAGATGTTGGAGTTATCTGTACTGCTGATTATCTTATGCTGCTGTATTTATTCTTACCCATCTGCTCACCATGGACTCATGTTTGGGCTGCAGTTGTCACACCAAACTGTTTTGCATTATTAGCGTTTAGCATATATCTTAGATCTGTGTCATTTGGCATTCATTTGGTGCATATCTTAGTGTACAGTAAATCTTAGATCCTTATATAAAGATTATTTTTACACTTCATATTGTTACTGTTGTTGGGTGTAGCTGAGACCCTGTTGATATAATTTTGTTCCACCTCATGTACCACATGCGATGAAATGATAATGAAATTGACGAACTTGAACTTGAAGCGAGTGGCAAAACAGTGGCTAGCTCACTTGCACATTGTTTTGAGACCTGCCTGGAAACCTTACCTGGACCTTGTTGGACATGGACTTTGTTGAAGAACCAGTTAACTCTCTTCCTCAAAAGTTCCTATAATAATAAGTAACAGTACTGGGGCAATGCTTGTTTTAATAAAATTATTTTTTAATATTATCAGCAGTTCAGATTACCTGGACTTCTTGAAGATTCTGAATAGGGTGCCATCTGGGGAATCTGCTGTACACTTGGGTGACTTTAGTGCTCATGAATGCAAGGGTGGAGTTATCTGGAGAATTGTGATTCAAAGAAATTCATTCCTTGATCTGAACCTGAGTGATCCTTATTGCACTTTTATATAAGGCATAGGTTGTCCATAACAAACATCCTGTTAGAGCAAAATATAGTAATGTGTACTTGGTATCAGGCCACTTGGGGTCAAAGATTGATGATAGATTTTGTGTCAGACCAGCAGCTCTTTGTTGTGTACACTCAGGTAAAGAAAGGTGGTGAGCAGTCAACTGATCAACACCTGGTGATGAATTGGATCCCGTGGTAAAGAAGGCCGCTGGACAAACCCTGAAAACCCAAACAAATAGTGAGGGTGAAATAGGAACATCTGGCCAACATCTGTGAGATCATGGAGGATTTGGGAGTTTGGAACAGCTTTTTCACACATCTGGGGAAATGGAATCAGTATGGTTGATGGTCAAAGGAGGAGTAGGGGTTTTGTATTTTTCAGTGCATTGCAATGCAGACATGAACAATTCTGTACCAATTCCAAAATGTCAGACACTTATTGTAGGATGTGACCAACTGGTGGAAGGAGGAGGAAGCTCAGACTCAGGATATAAACTGGAAGCTGATTATTATTATTATTTTTTTTAGATAAGCAATATGCAGTTGTGTGAAAGTGACTTTAAAAAATTGCAAAAAGAAAGAAGTGCAAAAAATAAGAATGAATTGAATCCAACTTGTAACAAAATACTGTAAATGGTCTATACCAAGCCCCTAGCTATAGCATTTAGCGCTTTCATCTATCAAATCCTAAACTGAAACCCCATGTGGAGCTTGATGATCCTCTGACACCCGAGCAATGTATCAAATCTCTCTGATGAAACATGTGATGACTGATGTTCCAAAAAAATTGAGTAATGTGTGATGCAGTTTAATGCTTTAGACCTCATCAACAACCCCCTGGTTGTATGTTTTTCATGTGAATCGTGAAGCACTCTTTCACTCACACCCAATATAGTCTCAACCAAACACCAAAGCATACTTTGTCCAAAGTCATAATGTGTGTTTAGATGCATTATTAGGCCCACAGGAACTTTACATTGGCCTGTATTAGTAGAGCATATTTTTCCAATGTACCAGCACTGTATCAGCATCTTTTATGATAGTAGTAATTGTATTTTGGACAGAATAACCCATAAAAGTCAAACAAAAATATAAAATTCTGCCCTGATTATGCTAATTCCGCATTGCTTTAAGGACATTCTGCACTGTTGATGCTAATAGTGTGAATGTTTGTGAAGCATTCACACTGTTGAGATTCATTTTTCTTCTGTACATTTTACGTCATCTTTCTCGTTCCACAAATTTGTGCTATTTCAAGAAATCATATATAAAAACGTTTAGCTTCTTCCGGGAGAAGGCTACTATAACTTTTGGTACAACTTCAGCTTTTTGAAATATTTAGTATTTTCTGTCACTTTTTTCTCAATGCAAATAAATTGAGCTTATTTATTGTACATCCTTCAAATCTTTAAATTTATTTCTATTTTACAACTCCTTTCACATTTTCTTCTGGTTCAGCTTCTTTCAGCTTCGTTGTGCAAATTTAAGCTTTTTTTCAGCTACTGCATGGTACTACTTTCAGGTACTACTGATACATTCAGCTAATTTCAGCTGGGGTTTTTTTCAGCTGATTTGTGCATTTTTACATTTTTGTACTTCTTCTAACTTCTTTCAGCTAATTTCAGCTTTTTATGATCCTTTCATTTTATTTATGCAAGTTTTAGTTTTTTCTGCGATTTCAGCTACTCTTTAGCTGTTTTTATGTTAATTTAACTTTTTCGGCATAGCACTCATTTAAAAAAATTTCAGCCTAGTTCAGCAAAAATGTGCTCTCTCCATTTCCTTCTGGTAATTTAAGCTTCTTTATGCTTTTTTAGTTTATTTTCAGCTGTTTTTTTATTTTATTTATTTCTTTATTTATTTTGGATAATTTCAGCTTTTATCATATAATATTCACTTTTTTGTGCTCACTTCTGTTTCTTTCAGCCTAATTAGGAAAGCCCGTTCTTTCTGCTGTCTTCTGGTAATTAAAACATGTCCTACTTTTTCAGCTACCCTTTTAGCTTTATTTTATTTATTTTATTTTATTTTAGCAAATTACAGCTGTTTGCTGATAAATTCAAGTTTTTGTGGTAATTTCTGCTACTTTCAGCTTAATTTACTAGGTAATTTCAGCTTGTTATTCTCTTTTCAGTCTGCTTATGCTAGTTTAAGATATTTCAGCTATTATTTAGCTGCTTTATTCTCATTTTAGCTTTTTCAGCTAATTTCACACTTTTTTTTTTACACTCCTTTCAACTTTTTTCAGCCTAGTTCAGCAAAAATGTGCTTTATCTACGTCGTTCTGGTAACTTTGAGCTTCTTTATGCCTTTTTTGCTACCTTGCAGCTGTTTTTCTGCAAAATTTATCCTTTTTAAAAATCAATTTTCACTTTTTGTGCGCATGCCTGTTTCTTTCAGCCTACCGTTAATTGTGCAAGCATGTGTTTTTCTGCTTTCTTCTGCTAATTTAAGTTTGTTGTAATTTTGCAGTTAGCTTCTGAGCAGTTTTTAGCTTATTTCAACGGTTTTCCGGTAAATTCACGTTTTTCAAGTTAATTTCTGCTACTTCCAGCCTAATTAACTTCTTTATTCTTATTTCAGCTTGTTGTGCTCCTATCATATTTTTTCTGCTAGTTTAATCTTTTTCAGTTCTTTCAGCTACTATTTATCTCTTTTGATGCTAATTTGCACTTTTTCCATCTAATTCCACTTTTTTTGTGTGTGTGCTTATTTCAGTTCTTTCTGCTTCCTCCTGGTAGCTAAAGCTTCTTTATGCCTTTTGAGCTACATTTGTACTTTTCAGCTTTTTTTGTGCTTATTTCAGCTGGGGGTTTTTTGGTTTGTAGTTTTATCCTTTATGTAATATTTTGCTAAATTTACATTAAAGGCAACAATAGCCTAATTTCCATTCAGCTTTAGTCTCAGTTTAAGATTTTTTTAAGCAAATTTCAACAATATTTAAAATGCTAATGGGTAAATCTTCAACAAATTCATTTAGTATTTACAGTTCAGGTTTTGGACTTTTCACCTTATCTTCTGCTTCTTCAGGAGAGTTCAGCAATTAGCATTCACTTTGCTTTTTTGCAGGAAAGGCACATTTCACTAGTTTAATTTAATTTAGGGTTACCATTTTCTGGATAACTAAACATCTACATGAGTTTACTGCTACAGCTTTGACTTACTGCTGATATCTGGATTTTCAAAGTCCACTCGGTTCCTCTGGGCCTCCAGAAATAATTGGAGGGTTACTCCGCTTGCCTGTGACTGATATCTGAGAAAGCGAACTGGAATCCTTCCAGAGAGGTCAGGCTCATCAAGGCCGAAGCCGAGTTCCAAGAGAGCCTCTTCTGGGTCATCATTCCACAGATTGGACATATCCATCCTGCTAATATCAACAAAAGTAAAGGCAAAAAAAAAGTTCAGATTATATGGTACTAACATTTACTCAGTTTGTTTCATGTTGTTTACAGTCACACAAACACATAAGAGACACACAGACTGAAGGTACAGATACAGTAGGGTCATGTGAAGACTCACTTCTTTTAGCTGCATAAAAGTTGCCTCAGGTTTTTCAACAAGACTGAACTGTATAAAAGTTTCTCATCTCCTGAGGAATGAAAGGGTTTTTATGTTTGAAAAAATAAAAACAAACATGTCTATGGTAAATTTTAAAAATATTTGTTGGAGAACAAGTTCAAGCTCTGCACACTCTGAACAAAGTCTACCAGACTGAATGAACCCCTAAAGATAAATACCAACAAAACGTTAAAAATAATTTATTACAGTGAATAATTACGGAAGAGCATAACATTCACCAAATAAAAAAAATTGACTCATGATCTCATACTTATGAGATAAGATGTCATAATTATGAGATATTATCTCATAATTATGATATAATAATTATGAGATATCTCATAATTATGAGATAATATCTCATAATTATGACATCTTATCTGAGATAAGATATCTGAGACATCTTATCTGACATCTTATCTAATTATGAGATACCATCTCATAATTATGACATCTTATCTCATAATTATGAGATACTATCTCATAATTATGAGATAAGGTGTCATAATTATGTGATGATATCATAATTATGAGATAATATGTACTTATGAGATATTATCTCATAATTCTGACATCTTATCTCATAATTATGAGATAATATCTCATAGCTATGAGATCAGGATCTCATAAGTATGAGATCATGAGGCAATTTTTTTATATTTGGTGAATGCAATGCTCTTCTGTAAATAATTGTACTTAATGAGGTTTCAGCTTGTTTGACTCTGAGAAAGAAAATGAAACACTGTGAGGTCAGTTATATAGCACCATGAATAAAAAACCCTACAGATGTTTTACCAGTGTGTGATTCTTGTTGCGGTGAGTCCTCTATAATGATGGAGGAGGGGAGGCCCAAGGCTGCTCCAGTAAAGAAGACATAATGTGATGTCAGGTTTCTGAGGGAACCCAGGAGAAGCAGGTGTAAGGCAAGTGGATATTCTCCCAAGGTAAGTACAGTAGTATAATCCTCCAACAGAGGAACAGGTAATCCACAGGTAGGCTACCAAGAGGTGAGGAACAGGTACAAAAAAGTTTACAGTGGCAGGTCTTGTTGACAGACAGGCTGTAGAGTCAGCTGAGTTTCTTCTTGTGTAGTTTGCAGGTGAGCAAAGAGGAGAACAAAACCAGTTCAGATTTTTCTGGAAATGGACAGAAGTCTAACCACATCCACTAAAGGCAGGTTGATGTAAGACACTACCGGACTGCAGAGATGAATGTTGTTCCTTGTTGACAAATACTTATCCTTCTCCTGTGAGGCATTAGCAGGTGATTGACTGGAGACAAGACAGATGGTAACAGGTTAAGGCAAACATTACAGATATTTTCCTTATAAAACAACCCCCACAATTCATAATGCAGAAATCCAGTGCTACTCAGACAGGGGTCAAGGTACAAAAAAGCAGAATTAGACTTACGAAGCTGATGGGGGTTGGGCAGAGGCAGGAACCAGGGACAGGTACAGGACTGCTAGAAGGCTGGCAGCAGGACGGTGTCAGAAAACCTGGCAGGAAACATAGTTGATGGAAAATGGACAAGGGGCGTAAGAGACCAGCAGGCAGTTGACAAGAGGTTTTAGTGTCAGCGTATACAGGACAGACTGAAACTCATTCTTTTTTTCATGAGTCACCAGAGGTCAGCTTGAACCAGTAGAGGTGGTCTTTGTAATGCAGGGTGCTAAAACAGTTTTGCGCCCATCAGAATCTTGGTGATGTGGGTCACATAAAGACAAGGGCAAGGGCAAGGCATCCGACTCGGGACCGAAGGTCCCAGGCTCAGTCCCCGGTCATTGCTCATCCTGTGGTGTCTCTGAGCAGGACAGCCAATCCTGGATTGCTCCCTGGGTGCTTACATAGCTGGGTGTATTCCAGGTGCAATGGTTAAGCTGAGAAGATCGTCGGGACCTCCTTCCCCTCACTGCAGGACTTGCACAGCAGCCGCCTCACTCGGAGGGCCCTCT
>JARVJN010000835.1:4853871-4864156 GCA_031763805.1 Argolebias nigripinnis | reverse complement strand
AACATGATCCAGAGCCTTTAAACAGACAGAGTTGAACTGGGATGTCAGCTCCTCAGTGGTGGAGAGAAACACCGGGGACTGAATGATCATTTCAGAGTTGTAAACATAAGTGAAACTTGCGGCAGTGAAATGGTTAATGGTCCGGCTGCTACGTGCAGGAACGCATGACTTAGGAGTTAGATGGGGGAGGTGAACTCAAACCGGACTGGCATGTGGTCTGAAAACACATTGTCACAATTTCAAGATTAGTAACGGTCACATCATGAGTCAAAACAAGGTCCAGTGTATTTCCGCGATCTTGGGTGGGACTGTTTACATGCTGATTTAGATTAAATGAGTCCAATAAATATAAAAAGTCCTTAACCAAGGGCTTCTCATGACAGCACACGTGCAAATAAAAATCACCAATAATGACTACACGATCTTATTTTGGTGTGATTTTAGCCAAGAAATCAGAAAATTCATTGATGAAATCCTTAGACTGAGGTGGACGGTAGGCGAGTGCACATAAAGTCGCAGGCGAATGGTCGAGTTCAAAGACAGTCAGCTCAAAACTGGAGCAGGAAATCGGGATGGGCAGTTGTTTACAGTCAAAAGATGATTTGAATATTGTTAATACTCCACCACCACCACCATGACCTGATGGCCGTGAGTCGTTAAAATACAGACAGTTCGGTGGTAACCCAGTGACATCCAAGTCTCTGTGATGTAGAAAAAGTCCAAATCGTGCTCTTAAAAGTACTCCCTGAGGATGAAAGTTTTGTTGGTGACAGATCTTGCATTGACCACACACATCCTGATGTTATCCGAGGTGGTTCGAGCAGTGGTGAAGTGAGCGTGCGCCAGCGGCCACAGATTTTCAGTAAAAGCTCCTCTAGGACAAGCACTGAGCTGCGCCGGCTGACAACTCCTGTTGTTTACCTGGTCTGGGCGCGCGGGAAGCTGGCGATGGAACTCATGGCCATCAGGTGGACATGAAGATGCAGCACGCAGGGCTTTCAGCTTCACCAGCCGGCCAGCTCGTTTTCCCCGTCATCTGGAGTGATATCTCTGGGCAGGCAGGTGAGGGGTGCAATGTAGGTAAACAGGCAGGTCCACCAGCAGCGGAGAAGAGGGTGTCTTCCAGAGGTACGCTCATACTGGCCCATATAAGCGACATCAGTGGCAGAAAAACATAGATCCAGGAGCTGCTGTCAATCATACACCAGCAACGTTTATGTCCCCGATGAAAAACGAACAAAACAAAAAAAATCCAAACACCGTCAGCAGAGGTTGATTGCAAGCCATGTACATGGGCGCCGTCTTACCGGAAGTTTAATAACGAGGAAGTTAAAAACATGGCCAAAAACTTTAATATTGAATCAATTGAATAAATTATCAATTCATTGAATTGATAAAGCTCCCGGATGGGAAGCGAAACATTTTCTGTTACAAATAAAGTTCAGTTGTTTCTGTATTGAACACCTTTTTTTAATTTAATATTGAAGTTAAAACAAACTTGTTTACAGCCCGTGGAGTAATAGACTGTTAGAGCACCATAATCAAACTCTGACTGAGATCCTAATGAAAGTTAAAGCAAATACTGGATGTGAGTGGAGCAATGCCATGGACTGGGCTCTGATGGCAAAGAACTCTCTCCAAAGTGTCCATGGATTTAGCCCACATCAGCTGATGTTCGGGCAGAATCCCAACCTGCCCTCTGTATTGACATACAAAGCCCCAGCTCTAGAGGGCACCACCAAGAGTGAATGGGTTACCAAGCACATTTCAGCCCTGCATGCCACAAGAAAAGCTTTTACAGAAGCAGAATGTTCCAAAAGGATATGCAGAGCATTAAAGTAACTGCGGCCTACAGATTAGCAATATGAAACTGTAGACAAAATCAAGAAAGTTCATGCTCAATAATCCAGGTACCAAATCAAATAATTCTCAGTCGGGTCATCTGGACAGTTTCTTTTTTATAGAAACGTTTAACCCTCTATCTGGAGGGCTTCATCAGTCAAAGGACTTCCAGCAAACTGTTTCCCCCGCCAAGAAGTAAACACCTTAAGTAGACCAACCAGTTTGCTGGAGCCAGGACTGTTTCTGGGGGTTGGTGTTACTGTCCCTTCAGGAGTATCCCCAGAAAAGGTAATCACTAAGAGTGATCAGACATCAGGTGATCCACTACATTCCCCCCCTTTTGGAAGTCATTGCCTGTTCATGGGGATAAGATCCAACACGAACGGATATGTCCAAATGTCTCTGATCTTGATGTAATCCAGCAAATGGAAAAATAATCAAAAAGTAATTCCCATATTGTTTATAGGTAATTCCATACTGTTCGTTGGTAAAACTTATACTCCCTTGGAAGACAGTCTTTAATCCATTGGAACAAAGCTTATAATTCACAGCAGTAATTCCACAGCAGTAATTCCACAGAGGCAATTACCCAACGATTAGCATTGTTGATTGATCAGCAACAATTGTTTTTGTATCAGCATGTAGAGGGTTCCTTGATTGAATTGGTGACCACTAGATCAAGGTTGGAGACCAACGTTGGAGTTGCAGGTCCCCACATCGAAGGATGTTGGCTTGGTGATTTCCAGTCTGTGCCATTCTGGGTCTATGTGTAATGCAATTATGTGGTTTTAGGTGGGCTTATGATTGGGATTTTGCATCAAGCCTTACCTAGATGCACCATGTGCGTAAGCTATCATGATTTAGATCAGCTACAATTACCAATAAAGGTGTAAAAGTTAGATATAGAGATCTATACCTATAGAAGGTTCAGGAGGGCTTCTGTAACGAATGCCTCTTCTTCCAAACTATTCCTCCATTCATAACTTGGTTAAAGTTAGAACTAAAATAGAAAAAAAAAAGTATAGTTTGGTTTGATTGTCTGTTGTCCGTTAGACGAACAACGTAGGTTTTGGGAAGAGTCGACGAGAGACAGGATGGCCCCAGAAACCATCCTGGCTTTAGTAAACTGGTTGGTCTACTTAAGATGTTTACTTCTTGGTGGGGGAAACAGTTTGATGGAAATCCTCTGACTGATGATACCCTCCAGATAGAGGGTGAAACATTTCTATAAAAAAGAAAATGTCCAGATGACCCGACTGAGAATTATTGGATTTGGTACTTGGATTATTGAGCATGAACTTTCTTGTCTTGAACCACTTTGGCTTTGGCTGCCTGCCTGGGAGGAGTCGACAAGAGAAAGGACGGCCCCCAGAAACCATCCTGGCTCCAGCAAACTGGTTGGTCTGCTTAAGGTGTTTACTTCTTGGTGGGGGAAACAGTTTGCTGGAAGTCCTCTGACTGATGAAGCCCTCCAGACAGAGGGTGAAACGTTTCTATAAAAAATAAACTGTACAGATTCCCCGACTGAGATTTATTGGACCCTTAAACTGTTTTTTTTTTCAGGCTGAGATAGCTCTACAAAACTGACCAGCTTCTAGAAAATATTTTAAATTCTGACAATAGTATATTTACGTCCTTGAGTAAAATGGTCAATTTTCCCCTAAGTAATATGAATGTTTACAAACTTAAAGGACAATAAAAGCATTAATTTGTTTTCCAGATATCATTTTAATCCATTATAAAACAAAAGACAAATAAATAGTTATTTGTATTTACATAATCTTGTTTTCAAACTTATCTTTAGTGAATCTAAATGCACGATCGGTCACTGTAACTGTGAAAATGACCTTTTATAAAATTTAACACCTTCATATAGTACTCTGCTATACAAACGTACATTGTATGACAAAGGATTAGATTTGACAGTTTGTTTTGTGTGCCATGCCAAGTAGACATAACCTTTTAAAAGAAAGAAGCAAAGAGGAAGGAGCCAAGAGGAAGTGAAAAATAGAGAGAGAAAATGCAAAAGCAGAGCTGCTGAAACTGAGGGATTGGCTTTCTGAACAGATAAAGTGTGGCCTTTTGAAAATACCACAAGATCACAGGCGCAGAAATCCTGGGGGATTGAGTGGGTCTGTACACTACTAATTTTGGAAAAACCAAAACTGCAACATTTTTGTGTCTGAACAAATTGTACTAAACTTGCAGAAAATCACTTTATGTTGGTACTTAGAATAAGCTTTATTATCATTGTACTGAGATACAATGAGATTCTGTTTGTACAGTTGTCAGAAAGATTGGCGGAGTGCACGTTGCTGCTGCTACAGGAGCGCAGCCTTTTATCCTTTATCAGAGTACTTTTTGATAGAAAAAGGAAAAGGACACGAGGATAGGATAGATGGTATTACAAAAAAGATCTCCAGATCTTGTCCTATCAGGACACAATTTAAGACATCAAAAAAATATATATACCAGCAAGCACATTTATAGACACATTACATATGCAATTGACATCAAGACGGTGAGATTTGTCCATGAAGTACTTTCAGATAGGCCGTAGTCCTAATAAGATGTTGGTCAGCCGGCAGTTCTGATAAGCCTGCACAGACGTTCTCAGGGAGCGTTGCGATAGACAAAGCTTTTCCTTAGTTTACACATATCCCCGAAAAAAAATTGATAGTTGGTCTGCTTTCGAGGTCAAGCGGGGAAGTCAGATTCAGATAAGCCACAATTGTTGATTTCTTCAGGCAGACTATTTTATTTTTTATTGTCAGCTTGGAGTCCTGCTGGTGCTTTTGCTCTAAAATGGCCAGATTTGTGGATATTCCACTGATAAGTGCTATGAGCCCCCTTCAAGGTGGTCTTTAACATGCTGGCGAGTCCTAAAAGCTGCAGGTGGACTGTGATTCTCACAAATCACTTCCATCTTACAGTTTAGCTCTTAAATCAGCTAATTTTGAATACTCGTAGCATGAAGCAAACCTTCAAACAATTTTGGCAGTTTTATCATGGCCGAAACTCCTGTCAATGTCTTTGACTAAAGCCAATAACGCCTGTCGATGCCAAAAAGCAGAAACCCTGCTATCATGATAGCAATTAAATAAACGTGTTCGGCATCCTCCTGAGAAAAAAATGGAAGGACACATCAGCTCCCACACTCCCCACGGATCCATGACGTATCCTCATGAGGGCATTCCAGGACCCTGTCGCTTAGTTGAAAACATTTTGTCGATTGCATTGAAAGTCCAGCTCAGCAGATCCATAATACTTTGTAGTATTTTTCATTCGGAAGATGTGTAACAGGAGCTCTGAGACACAGACAGAGAGCAAAAGAACAGGAGGAAGAGGAGAACATGGGAGGAAGAGAAAACATGACCACCTTGTGCAAGAGTGAGTGCAAAAGACACTGCATATATGCAGCTGAATATCTGTTAGGCGTCTAACTTATTTGAGATGACCACCATAGCAATTGAAAACTTAAACTGGATACAAATCAGTCATTTTTACTGATATTTATGGAAAGGGTACATTGGTGGTAGCCAAAAAAATATCAACAACACCACACTGCGTGCCACACAGCATTTTTACAGGTCTTGTTTGATTCCTGAACTGACATTTGACACAGCACCATGGCCAAAACTTAGACCCTGGGAGAGTGTCTTGAACCCAGTGAAAGTGAAGTATTTTTAAAAGTTTAAACATTTCCTTTCATGTTTAATTAGTTTCTTATAGTTTGGTTTTAAAATGCAGGTCCAGCTAATAGGATATGCTAATAGGATTGGGGCTATTCCATTTGAGGGTAGATGTCGAGACTTGATCTCCTCCACTTGAAGCAGAATCTGCACTCCCAACCTGGAGAGAGCAATCCATCTTTTTCCGACAGAGGACCATGGCCTCATATTTGGACGTGCTGATTGATCCAATCAGCACTTCCATTGATCCTGTTGTTTCAAATGTGAAATAACTGATCCCAGTTCATAACTCTTATGGACAATAAAATAGTCCATAAGAGTTATGAACAGAATCAGTGATAATTGGTAGCCCTGGAGTATTCAAACTCCCCACCTAAGGGGGTTCCAATTACTGCTGTCAATACAAACCAAACTCACACACTGCTTGTATAGGGACTGAATGGCCCATAGTAGCGGACCCCTGATCACAAACTGCATTGCAAAAGCTCTGAATGTGGCTGCTTTTCTGTGAACCACACTGCAATGTTGCTCCTTTTTTCTTTCTTTTTTTTTGCTAGATTAATTCTAGTCCAGAGACACCTAATGACTTGGTTTCAGTGGCAGGCTGCTTTATTCCCTTGTGGCTGGTGAAAAGGTTACACACTGCAAATCTCTGGAGAGGTTCTGCAGGCTCAAGTGGATGTGCCATCCTGATGCAACTGTAGTTTGACACATTTGGATCTCTGTATGTTTTTATGTTGTTTGTGTTTTGTATTTAAGCAGAAAAGATGTGAAAAACAGAACTGATGATTGATTTCCTGATATTTTTATTAGCACTGACAGCAATATTGTAGATAGGTCCCATCTGTGTATAGACACACAGTAAATTAATGGTTTGCCTCTGTCTTATGTTCTGGAGAAAAATATAATTGGTGAAATAATGAGTAACTGACTTGCATAGTATGTCTCAATAGACAAATGAACAAGCATCAGATAATTTATTCATTAACAAATAAATAAATGTTCATTATTTCAAGGAATACATACCAAGCTAAACTAAGATCACCGTGTGATGAGAAATGATGCCAGCCATTTTGTTTTCCTCTGTATTGCTTTTCTATCCTCCATTTCCACACCCAGTGGAGGCAGATGGCTGCTTATGTTGAGACCAGTTCCGCTGAAGGTTTCTTCCAGTTAAAAATATGTTTTTCCTTTTCAATCTCACAGTTTTGCCTACTCAAATTGAGAGTTTGTGACAAAGTAGAGATTGGACGCAATCTGCTGGCATCCTAAAATAGATACATTTTACTAACTGGCATTTTAAATTGTATGAGAATGTTTTTGTGCAGTGTTGTGAATTTGTTGTGAATTGGAGCTATTAAAATCACTTACATTGAATTGAACTGATAGAGTTGTAGCCGTTTTAGTTCAACAAAAAAACGAAAACAAAAAAACTAATGTTATGCGCAATGAAAGTTGGCACACTCAGAATATCGGCTCTGAATGATGCTTGGCTATATCCACACAATTTTTTGTAGCTCAGCATCTCTACAATGGACTGAGTTATAGCCATTTACTGTGTTGGCCAGTTTAGATTAGCATCTTAGTTTGGATTGCCTCCAAACATTACCATAATCAGTTGTAGATTTAGGTGAATAAGTTGTGTAAGCATAAAATGTACGACAAGTTCCACCCACTGCCCACAAGGACAAACCGATCTTCCCAGTGAACATTGTACTTTGTAGATGAACACCACCTTCATGATCCTGTGGGCCAAGTATACAAAGTATAAAAAATGGATGAACATATGGTTTCACTGATTGTTTGTTGGTGCAGAGGGACAATGGACAAAAAACATAAAAAAAAACATTAATATTTTTATGGGAAAATGCAGGTAGCATAAGGATACAGCTTCCGTTAAGTAAATAATGATGGACCAAGTCATTGCTCATAAAAAAGCAAAAGTAATTATATGAAAATTATGAGATTTTGAAATCTGATTAATTGCACCAACAAAGCATAATCCAAGTTAAAATGTTTGCATAAAGCCTTTAAAGATTAGGATGACTAGTGATAATTAGTGCCCTAGTGCTGCCAGTACAGAGATTAAAAATATACATTATCTGTAAATAGGATAAACAAATGTTTTGTTAAGAATTCAAATACTGTCAATTCAAAAGCACTTTAGAGGTTAGCCAAATAATACGTTAATATTTGAAGTAACCTTTAAATTTGTTAATATATTTTTAACATTCATAAAACTGACCGCTTGACATTTTTAAGAACTTAGCCAAAACAAGCAAAGTGTCTATCAGTCTCAAAGCAGTACATTTACAAAACAAAGAAATAAGGGATACTTTTTAACACGGGCTTGTATTCCTTGTACACTGACTTTTAGTACATATGCCAATGACACAAGGTCATATTGGACTATTGACAGAAATTACAATTTAATGAAAATATCCATAAAGTGATCTTGAATTGAGCTGCAACTCTTAAATACCTGATCACCTATGATATAACATTTGTGGCTATTTTTTTAAATGCTTTATAAAACTGATACCTCACTGGACCTGCACCACCATCTAAGTTACCATAAAAACAAAAATAACAGATTTTCTACGTTTAAAATAAGAAAACGTTTTAATGAATACATCCACATAAATGAAATGGTGCACACACAAAAAGGCAAGTATATTTTCTTTGTAAATGTTATTAAATTTGAAGACAACTTTTTGATCAAGAATAATACACAAAGGTCACTGAAATAACTTGTATCCACCAGAGGACTCAAGGACTCCATCACATTGTTTCTGGTAACCGTCACGAGCTATTGTTAGAGAACTGCTTCTGCTCCAGTGTTACTGTTTCCCATAAGAAAGAGATGACCCCCCCCCCCACCCCCCAGAACCAGCTTAGTATCATGATCTTGCACCTTTACCTCCTCACCAACCATTTGACTAACCCATGGATATCTTTCCAAGTTCCCCCGGACTTAAGCTACCGCCTTCCATGCACATTCATTCTACACTCCAAGCAATCCACTTTGTTGCAGCTTTGGTTGTTTTAAAGGGCTTTATAAAGATGTTTTTCTAATAATATTAATAATAATGATAATAATAATTATAAATATTATTATTATTATTATTATTATTATTATTATTATTATCAAATAGGCTACACTGAAGAGACTGACCAGCTGTTTGCGGTACTAATCAACGCAATCCTGTAGAAACCTGAAACTTACAAATGCATACATACAAGTACAGTACAATATATGCTCAGGGAAAAAGCTTGTCTTTGTGTTGGTGCTTGTGAAAAAATTCCCCCCATTACTATGTGTAAAATGTTTTTAACATATTTTGTCAAGCTGCAAAATTGTATACCAATTTGGAAGAAGATACTTTGTATTTCAAAGATGAATTTCAGGAAATGGGAGGCAAGATAAAAGTTCTAATTGACAAAATAAAAGTTCTAATTGACAAAATATATATTCAAAAGACAGTTTCTTTTCTTCCTATTCATTTTTTAATAAATTTCAAAACCATGTTTGCAAATTGCGCTCTCCTCCTATCTTCTAATATGATGTCTATCCATAATGTCTTGCCTCTCTCAGGTAGCAAAGATATCTGTTTGCATAGCACAGAACTGAGAAGCACCTCTTATCAGATAGCTACTTGCTCAGGGAAAAACAAGTGGGTCGTCATCAGACAGGGATTAACATCGAAACTAGCCAAGGCAACCAAGACAAAAAAGCATCTAGGTCAAGCAGAGTAACTGATAGACAAATCAATGGCTGCTTATTATCTTGACCTTAAGTTCTCTCTAATTCAATTACTTGATATGATGAGAAAGGCAGCCAAGCAGCCAAGCTCAGCCCGAAACATAACTAATGGGGCCAGCACCAAGGAAATGGGTCACAGAAAAGGAAAAAAAAGAGAAGTCCAGGAGTGAAAGGAAACAAATATAAAATCAGTTTAAGCCTCAAGAAATAGGCTACCCAGGTATGGGTAAGAAAGGAATCTGATATTTAGTATAAGAAGATTGTTGATGCATCAGGAACAGGCAGGGATAGGTGGAAATCTCATACTAGGTGACATTGCATGATTACTTTCATCCTTTGCCTTTTTTTTAACTTGGTGTTCTCTCTCTACATGCTCATTACTTTTATTGTATTTAATTTTCCATTATCAATGCCTTTTTTGCTTTAGCTTATTTTTCCTCTCTTCCCAATATTTTCTAAGATGCTTTACCTTCTGTCAGATTTCCAAATTAATGCCACCTGTAACATAAAGTTTTCTTGCAGAGTCCCTCTATATGTTGCCTCTAGTGATTCACACATGGACCAATCATGTGTTGTTATGTGTTCTTTATACATGAAGCCAGCACCATAAAACCACATGCACCATTGGTAAGACTGGAGTACTCATGTCACACATACTCAACATCTTGGCTCCATGGTTGTCTTTTTTGCTGGCTCTGAGGTGTGACAACAGTAGATCAGCTTTGACCACTAAAACCATCTCCGCCATTTTACCATTTCACCAAGTTGGAAAGATGACATTTAAGTTCCAGCTTAAAAGTGAACTTTAGGTAAAAGGAACTTTAGTCCAAGGCCCCATTCAAACAGTCTTTTAAGAGACCCAAAATAGTATACAGAGTAAAAATATTATAATATAATTCCCCCAGACATCTGTAACATTGACTGCCTTCTGACCTTCAAATCAAAACTCAAAACTCATCTGTTCAAGTTAGCCTTCTCACTTTAATTT
>JARVJN010000835.1:4281937-4293031 GCA_031763805.1 Argolebias nigripinnis | reverse complement strand
TGGCTGGCTGTCTGTCTGTCTGTCTGGCTGGCTGGCTGGCTGACTGGCTGACTGGCTGACTGGCTGGCTGGCTAGTCCATCCTGAGGACCTAATTCAACTTTGTTAGACAGAGAAATAATGTTTTTATTATTTGTATACATTTCTTCTGAATGTCTCTTCAAGTCAGATGACAAACTTGTTCTCCTTTCAGTTAACCTTGTGCTTCCTTCATTTCTGTTCAGGCCTTCAAGCAGTTGGACTGAAGAAGGGAATGTTCTTCTATCCTGATCCCTACCTGAAACTCTCCATCCAGCCAGGAAAACACAGCATCTTCCCTTCGCTGCCACATCACGGCCAGGAGAAACGCTCTGGAGTTGTGTGCAACACAGTCAACCCTAAGTGGAGCACAGAGGTACCCCCCCCCCCCCCACACACACACACACACACACACAACGCAGGGTTTAAATCATAATTTTGGCTGTTTTTGATCACCTGTGTTTGCAGCTAAGACACTTTAGAGAGGCCTTCACTGCTCCAAGATGTAGTCTGTAAAAACAACATAAAACTAAAGGCCTAACATTCCTTGAACAAATACCGGTACATACCACCCTCTGCCTTTCCTGCCAGAGTTTTACGTACAGTGATCTTATAATGAGAAAATAAGTTTCAGATGTTTTGGTTATCCTTGAAAATATGTTATGCGTGATCTCATGTAACATATTGTGATGTCTTCGTACTTGAAATTCAGTATGTGTTGCGAATTACTCTCAGCTGCTACCACACCAAATTCTAGCAATATACAGTAGTCCCTCTATTATCCTGAGGGTTACGTTCCAGACACCCCAGAGATAGGTGAAAAACCGTGAAGTAGGAACGCTATATTTAATTTAGAATTTATATACATTTTAAAGATTTATAAACTCTTCCCACACTTGCAATGTTCTAAACTCTTAAACCTACGTCATTTTAGCAAAATTTGTATATGTACTGTACAGTACTGCAAATTTTACTCACCAGCTGCAGACCAACAGCTCGCTTCTAGTCGGGTTCAGTTCCAGTTCTGCAGACCTACCCTGCAACGACAAAGCCCACCGCCCTGTCCAGGTGGATGTGCACGTGGATAATCGAACTACAGGATTATTTGAGACTTTCCTACCAGTTCTGTGGTCTTCACAGATAGAACATTGCTTCTGACTTTGTGTTGCAAAACTTTCCCTCCAGTTTGGCTGAGGCAGCAGCCGGAAGCACTGTTGGCTTCTGGGTAGTATAGTTCTTTTGACTTGCATTAAAGTGTAGGTTTACTGAAAAAACAAAAACTACAAAATGGCGGCACCTGTCCAAAGTATTGTCAGGGTTTTCAGGTAGGACAGAAACGAACCCATTAGTTGCAGGCAGGGAACTCAGACTCGGCAGGTACAAAAATAAATGCTTTAATAATAAGAAATCAGAGAGCTACGGTGGCCCTAAGATAAGAGCTGACGTGGTAGCATAAACTTACAACGGGAGATAATCAGGATAGGACCAAGACAGGATCAGGACAGGACAAGACCATACCTAATGACGACATGACAAAGGACAAGACTCTCAGACAGACTATATATGCACACACACAGACAAGACAGGCCGTAATTACAAACACCTGGGAACACAAGGAGGAAATCAGTCTAAACAAATGAGGCGACACAAGGATGAACAGACAAGGGATGCCCACTAGATGGTGCCATCCATACACATATTATTTTTTTCATTAACTTTTTATCCAGTACCGTCCCAATCACGAGTAATATTTTATTATTACTCACGTTTTTCAACGATTGTCAGCTGTAGCTGACAATCGTTGAAAAACTGTTAAAGTCAAACCGCGAAGAAGCGAGGGACCACTGTATATGTTAAATAAGCTGAATTTTAGCTCTTTATCATTAATAAGGGTCAAGATGGGTTAGAGGTAGGACAGACGATTTAGGACCAGAAGGTCACAATTTAACTCCCAGCCATTCCCTCTTGTCGTGGTGTCTCTGAGCAAGACACCCATTCCCTAACTGATCCCCTGGTGCTCACATAGCTGCCCACTGCGCCACCTGGGTTTATCTCAGGTATGATGGGCTAAATGCAGAGAACTAATTTCATCATTGTATGGGAACATAGGATGATGATAACACACAGCACTTATAATAAAATTTTGGAATGGATGGATGGATGGATGGATAATTTAGCCATTGTTGATTGTATCATGTGTTCTTTAGCTGCAGTCTGTGTGATGTCTTGTACACCAGTGGGCAGATTTATGGTGTAGATTTATTCTTGCTGTTTTTCAGCTCATGTAAGTATCTTGTCCGTTTTGAGAGATTTGGATTTGACATAATGGTTTTTTTCTCTTTGATATTTTGCTTACTCAAGGTGTAACTGAGACCTTGAGCACCGGTACATAATTTTGTACCAACTCATGTACCACATGTGATGCGAATGACAATTCACTTGACTTGAACTTGAACTTTTGTTCACATTTTGACCTTGTTCTCAGCCTGCTGAGGCTTAGATGTCATCCTGTTTATTTGTGTTGCACATTATGGTTGTTTATTTGTTCGTAATCTAGAGAAGGTTTCAGAATCGGTTCAGATTTATTTTGTCCACTGACCAAAGTGAAGGCAGAGTGATCACATTTTGCCCGTATCTGTATGTGTTTAGCCATATTCGTCTGTTTCGCTGTGGCAGCCATCCTGACTTGGGTTGACTCCAAAGGTTAATCTGTTTTAGATGAACATCAATACTTTGAGCTAATCTCACTCAAATCTGTTTGTTGGTTGTTGATATAGTTTGTTAACAGATAAACATGGTTGACTCAATTAATGCAGACGTTTGAACCCTCAAGGCATTTTGGGGGACCAAGCCTGTAAATTCTGCTTATTTGATATTTTTGATTCTCCATATATCTGTTAGTTTAAAGGTGAATTGTATTACAGTATTTTGTTTTTTACTTATCAGTTTCAATATTCCACAAACCCTTCTATTGCAAAGTGTTTTAAATAAGAGATTTGCACGATGCCTACACACTCTGGACTGATTTTGTTCCATTTATTCCCATTATAATTATATTTTTGATATAATGCTCTCCAGATATGTTATAATGCTTTTCCTTACAAATAACTCTGCCTTCAAAATAAAGGTAAGACAGGTCTGTGCCTGTCTCATCTGATGCAACTCCACTCATTAGTCCACGTCTTCTGGTTACAGCCCAACAACAAACCCAGCAGTCCCTGCGCTGGTGTTAACCGTGTTACCAGTAGATTACACCTGGGATGGTCAACTCAGTCCTGCTAATGCCAGACATTGAGGATGACATAATGTAATAACAACTGTGTCCAGATAGGAAGCACAGATGTCACAAGGTTCTGTCATGTTTTGTGCACTCTGGTGTGTCTAAAATGACCAGAGTTTCAAAATATGTGTGGGTATCCTCACACACAACATCAGGCCATTGTAACATCTGTACACACTGCATGCAGGGCAGTTAGACTGTAGAACCCTTGGCCTCATTCAAACATCTTATGAAGTCCTTGTGATGCTGCCTGATGTGTCTGTGATCCATCCTCTGGCTCAGCTGACCATCAGTCATCGATCTGACTGAACGTCAGAATCTCCTGATAACACCCTTGTCATGTCAACGTGTATACCGTCATCTGGTGTCATTCTAGATAGTCCAGGTCCACCTAAACTGGATCATTTACAGACCCATCACTGGTTTGCATCAAGGTCAAAGTCAAGGTCAAGGTGTCTTTATTGGCATTCACATCACATGTGGCACATGAGGTGGAACGAAACTATGTACACAGAGTCCCAGTTACATCCAACATAAATACAAATTATAAAGAAAAACAGTAATAAGATCTAAGATATGAACCAAGAAATACACTAAACTAGGAATATACTAAGCACTACTAGTACAAAACAATGCACCAAAACAACAACAGCACAATCATGAGTCTGTGTGAACAAGTGAGGATGAATGAACACAGCAACATGAAATAAATCAGCAGCATGAGATCAGCATCGTGGATAATCAGCAGCACATACTGTATCAACAATCAAGTGGCATTACAGTGACTTTTTCACAGTGATTATTCTGGTTAAAGATACATGAGTCTAACAGCCTCAGGGTAAAAGCTGTTCCTCAGTCTAGTGGTTCTGCACTTGATGCTCCTTAACCTCCTTCCTGAGGGGAGTGGAGCAAAAAGTATGTGTGCTGGGTGAGTGGGGTCCTTCGTGATGCAGGTGCCTCTTTCTGCATCTGGAGGTGTAGATAGAAGACAGTCTGTAGACGAGCCGATTTGCCCTGTTGGCATGCACTCAGCTGGATATCTCATTGACTTGGAAGACTTGATGACGTGTCTATCTCTGCTGTCATATGTGGATTTTAAGGACGCATACCTACAAAGTAATTGGATTCATGATAATGGGTTCCTGCTTTTTGGATTTGGCTGGTTCCTGGTCTATCAACATAAAAGGAAGACAAACCAGACTTTTGGCTGAATGGATTACATCTTGGGGATTTTCTGAGGCACGTTCCATTTGTTTGGTCATTTTAATTTGCACATTTTCAGAAGCAAGAGGACTGACACACACTGAAGGTAGATGTCATTAAAGTTCTGCCTGTTTTGTTTTTTTGAATGTCCAGAGGACCAGACTTAATTTTTTTTAGATTTTCTGCCTGGCTTATTGAGTATGCATCAGGATGTCCCCAAAACAATCGTGTTTATCTGAATTAGGCACCATGACTGGCCTTGAAAGGCCATCTCATCTCAACCTGCCTGGAAAGTTTAGTAATCCTGACGCTCAGCCCTCTTCCTTCCCTCCTACTGAGGAATTTACATGTACTTTCCAGAGGAGCCCAGCTGAATAAACATTCTGTCATCACTTCAAGACTTTGGATTTGTCTCTGGTCGTCCTCTGCACACCCGAGTGTGCACATATCTCTCCAGAGGGAACAATTTGAACTGAGTGATATTATCTGAACTCTGCAGTGCCTCTGCATGTTGTCTTTGGCTTCTCACTGCCCATGCGCACCCCCACGCATAATGTCGGTGTCGGTGTCATTATGTGCTTGTGTGCTTTTTTTTTTCACTATCGCACTGTTGACCTTCAAACGGGGGTTTAAAGCATGTTAGGATTTACAGTATTTTTTTGTCTCCAAACCCTATGTGTCATTTTCACCACTTTCATTGTCTGTCTAAACAGATCTCACTTGTAAATGAGTCTTCAAAGCTAAATGTGGCTTATCTGTTTAAATAAAGGTTGAATGAATTAATAATTTGGAGTGTGGCAAGCTATAGCAGGTGTAGCATGAGGCTTTAAACTAGTTCTTAGTTCATCTAACTTTTAACCTGGTAGGATCGTGATTTGTTCTTGCACCTAACTTGATTCATGGAATGAATCACCTGGTTTCATGGTCTTATAATGCATGTGTAAACAATCAATATGCAACTGATGTATTTCTTTTGCCTCGAGTGTTTTTGCCCCTTGTGATTTGAACAGAATTAAAGCAGCAACTGTCCACAAAAATACCCCACCAATGATTTATAAAAGCCATAATTAGTGACATTGTGTAACTGTCCCTCTGAGTGTAGTTTAATTCATATTTACTGCGAGTCAAAAACACCTAGGGCTGGCAAATTTAGGAGCTGTTCTTTCCACCTTTTTTTAAAGACCCTCTTTGGTGCGCCTTTTAAAAATGTTGAATTTTATTTCAGCCCAGCAGTGTGTACCTTCATTCATAAAGCCAAAGGGTCGAAGGTGATTGAAAATGTGAAGAAAATTAGTTTTATGTCTTTCTGTCTTGCAGACTAGTCACCTTTCAGAAAATGGCCCGTTGAAATCTGTAATAATGACAGTTAATTTGTTCATGAGCTCCTTTTTGTTCTTAATAAGTATAATTTAAGCAACTATTCCTTTAGCCTAAAACTGGGTAAAATGTTATGACAGCAGTTTACCTTTGTAGGGCACTGTCATTTTACACACAATATTCAGAAGTGCACAAATAATTGACTTGCTGCGAAGAGATGCTCTGCAGCCTATAATATAAATGAAGACAGTGATTCTCAAACAGGAGGAATCTATTTTCACAGTTGTTCTCATTTCTTTCACTGCAGAGACACACAGACAGACAATGTATTAATGGACAAAACCCACGAGGCAATTATTTCAGCTCTGCAGTACATGGCAGCAACACCAATGAAGAAGGTGTATCGAGTTACCTTTCAGCGTTCTGATTCAGTAAGCAGGGGTCTGTCAAGCTGCCTTGGCAACAATCTGAGTGTAGTGGCTAAGGCAAAAGAAATGTACCGTGGTGAAGTGGTAGGAAATTACAAAAGGAATCAATTCAATGAGTTTCCACCTATGGAAGACCATCTAAGCAGGTGACTAGAGCCAAACAACAAAGACCTTTAAGGGTTCGCCTACAGAGGCCCTATGCATTATAGAGCAACAACCTGCTTATAAAGTAAAACCTTTCTATTTTCACCAAACCACCACCTCAACACAGCAGACCTGTCAAAAACATGACCCTGTGCATTTTTTCCACTGACCTTATCTTTATCTTATAATGTGAAAGACGTATGTTTTCATATACTATAAATGTCAAAAGCATGCCAAGCATTTTTTGGTGTTTTTATGCCAGAACCGCAAAATAATTCCTTCCATAAAGAGACAGTTGCCTTTTGAAAAATTGTGGCAGCTTTTCATGCAGGAACACAATAAGTATAAAAGTGAAAATGAGGACTCATCTTTCTTGTGCTCTTCACTGACAAAATGCAGTACTGTAAAAGCTGTAATCATTTTCAGAAAGGGGCAGCAGCTTTGAAATAATCATTTTTCTCTCCAAAAGCAGTTTTCAGGCTGCATTTTGTGGGGATGAAGCTCTCATTTGTGCTTCAGATAACTAATATCAAGTCCTCTTTTACTAATGTATTCACCTTAGCGGCTTTTTGCATTTAGGTTTTCTCTCATGCTTTTTTTTTTGTGATGGTAAATTAGCTAAAATGCAAGATCAGATGGAACCACTGATGGATTAAATTAGTGTCTTACTCTTGGGAAAACAACAGGGAAGCCAACATGAAATATACTAGTAAAAAGCTGTAAAATAGCTCCGTGACCAGTACCCCTCCTGATTTATCTGACAAGAAAAGCAATCTAACGCTTCTCCACTGATTTGTCATGTTCCCTGTGACCTGTTCACAAACATAAATATGGCTTTGGTGTCAGACTTGTGATACAGAGTGCTGTTAGATGGTGGGAGTGCATGTATGTTTGTTTGCCTGCACCACATTAATTTTCAATGTCAGCTGCTGATAAACATCAAGGTCACTTAATGGAGTGCAAATAGCATTGAATCCTCCCTCATGAACATCCACACACAAAAAACCCAGTACACTGAATCATTGTTTTAAACATGTCTCGGCACTCAGGCGATTTGTAGGACAGAAGCTCAGCCTCAATGTGTTCAGTCCCAAATCAATTAAATAGTGTCTTTTTTTAATGCATCTGGGAAAGTAATGAAATTCAAGTCTGAATGGGTTCTGTTTAACTCTCACAAGATTGATGATATTCAATGTTTTCTGAAAGAAAAAAAATTACACTGGAGGGGTGTAATTCCCCTTCACACAAAACTGTTGACCAGTGACAATTTTAGCTTCTTTTTGAGGGTGCTCAAAAATGTAAAAGATCAATAAAGTCCAATGGCTGACCTCAAGATCAGTGAATACAACAGTTATAAACAGGAATTAACACGTTTGTCTGTACAAAGGTAACTGCAGCTAAACCCTCCATTTTCTGTCATATTACATTGTATGCTTAATGGTTAAATTAAAGGTTAATGTTTAAAGCTAGCTATGCTTTGTTTTGTATGTTTTAAATGTAGATATATATTGTAACTTCTGGTTGCATAAGTTTAGTTTTTGTTTGATATGATCAGTTAAAACTAAACGGATTTTATGCAAAGTGTTTATTAGGTTGTTAAATGTAAAGCAGATCACTTCATCTGTAGCATCTTAGCTAGCGGGTCTGTAGTGAATGCCAGTAACTTAGCACTACTTCTTGTTGTGCCGTGCTTTCTAAAAGTTATTGATCAGGTGTTCACTTATAGGCAAACATAGATGTTTAAAAACCCATAAAAATACATAAGAATTAAGGAAATGGCATCTGATTTATTCAAAATTTTCTAGGGGAGGGCCCTCAGCCACACACCCTCCACACACACACACACACACACACACACACATTCACACTCACACACACACGTGTGTCCTCATCACTTCTGATGCCAGCGGTCACTGTGTTGTTCAAAGAGCCATTGTCAACACTGTGGGAGAAGCACCCTTCGAAGCCAGATCCTAGAATCGCCTCTGCTGTTGATCAGTGTCCATCTGACCCAGGGGTTTGCAACCTTAGTTCTGGGGCAACGTAAGCCTGTAAGTCATTCATTCATTCATTCATTCATTCATTCATTCATTCATTTGCACAGCCACTACTTTTGCTAGTTAATGTGCACCGTCTTTCAGAATTGGTAGCGGTCTCTTCGTGACAAATTTGCAAATCAGCACATACTAGACCTTCAAGCTCCTCCTCTTGTTATTTTCTTGTTGTTCCTCCTCCATCACTACATGAAAATAAACATGTCTCTGCCAACTGTGCACAAAACTGCACATCACGTGCCCAGAAGTAGGAGGGCTTACCAGGAGTTTTGTTCTGCAATTTCTGAATATAAAATGTCAATGTGAAAAAGTGTATCTCACAACCACGTGGTTGAGAACAGCTTTCTCCTCCTTGAATCGCCACCTTATTGTGATGGAGGAGTTTATGCACCTGAATGGTCCTAGGAGCTATGCTGTCAGGGGGCAACTATACTGTAATTGCCCCTGGTAGGGTCTCCAAAAGCAGATTGGTCCTAGGTGACAGGCCAGACAAAGAGCAAATCAGAAGTCTTATATGAACAGGAAAAAAACAAGGAACTCAGTGTCCCTTGCCCAGACATGGGTTACTGGAGCCCCACCCCAGAGCCAAGCCTGGGATGGGGCTCATCAACAAGTGCCTGGTGACTGAGTCTCTACCCATGGGGCCCGGTCGGGCTCAGCCTGAAGGAGCACTGTGGGTTTGCCTTCCTGTGAACCTACCACCTGCAGGAAGGGCCAAAAAAGTTAGGTGCATGATGCCATGGGCAATAGCAGAAGGCGGGGACCTTGGTGCTCTTACTCTGGATTACCAAAGCTAGCTCTTGGGACATGGAACATGACCTCTCTGGTGGAGAAGGAACTTGAGCTTGTGCGCAAGATTGAGAGGTACCAACTAGATATATTTGGGCTCACCTTGACGCACAGTATTGGCTCTGGAATCAATCTCCTTGAGAGGGGCTGGACCTTATTCCACTCTGGAGTTGCCCATGGTGAGAGGCGTCGAGCTGGTGTGGGTCTACTTGTAGCCCTCCCCACTTAGTGTGTGTGTGTGTGTTTGAATTTTCCCCAGTAGATGAGAGAGTGGCTTACCTTTGCCTTCGGGTGGGGGAACAAGCTCTGACTGTGATTTGTGCCTAACGCCGAATGGCAGTTCAGAGTATCCAGCCTTCTTGGAGACTTTGGCAGGGGTGCTGGAAGGTGCGCCAGTTGGGGACTCCTTTATTCTGCTGGGGGATTTCAATGTCTATGTAGGTAATGACAGTGTGACCTGGAGAGGCCTGACTGGAAGAACAGCCTCTCTAATTTGAACCCGAGCTGCAGTCTGTTCTTGGACTTCTGTGCTAGTCATAGTTTGTCCATCACAAACACCATATTTGAACATAAGGGTGTCCATCCCTACACTTGGCACTAGGATGCCCTAGGTCATAGATCAATAATTGACTTCATAGTCATGTCATCCGATTTGTTGCTGTTTGTTTTGCACACTCGGGTGAAGAGAGGAGCTGAGCTTTCAACTGATCAGCACCTGGTAGTAAGTTGGATCAGATGGAAGGGGAAGATTCCAGACATACCCAGTAGACCCAAACATGTAGTTAGGGTTTTCTGGGAATGCCTGGTGGAAGAACCCATCAGAGAGATCTTCAATTCACACTTCAGAGAGAGCTCTAACCACATCCCAGATGTGGTTAAAGTCCAGGAGTCTTTTTCTTGTTTTTAGTTTTCTACACCACTCTACATTCTAGCTGTTTTTTGTTAAATTTTTAAATACTATTTTATTTTCATGCAAAAAAAAAATCTCAATTTTACGCATCCTTATGATTATCTTTTATTGTCTATTGTTGTCAACACTCTTTGTTAGAATCAGGTCTCTTGTAAATGAGTCCCTGATGCTCAATGGGATTAATCTGTATAAATAAAGGTTGAATGAATTAATGCATCAGAATGGGCCATGTTCTGCATCTCAGTGGTTGAGGTAACTGCCTTGAACTGTGGCCGCAAGGTTTTCGGTGCTTCTGGTGGCCATCCACAAACTCTGTGGTGGATACCCCAGGTTAGGGAGGCTGTCAAGCTACAGAAGGAGTCCTATCGGGCCTTGTTAGCCAGTGGTACTCTGGAGGCAGCTGAGGAGTACCGGAGGACCAAGCGGCCCATAGCCTTGGCTGTTGCTGAGGCAAAAGCCTGGATGTAGGAGGAGTTTGGTGAGGGCTTGGATAGAGATTCTCAGTTGACTCCGAGGACATTCTGGCAAACCATCTGGCGGCTGAGGAGGGGAAAGCAGAACTCTACTAACACTGTGTTCAGTGAAGGTGGGATGCTGTTAACCTCAACATTTATGTCGTCAGGAGGTGGAAGGAATAATTCTCGGACCTTCTCAATCCCACCAGCATGTCTTCCATGGAGGAAGCTGAGTCGGGGGACTTCGGGGTTAATCCATCCATAACTGTGGCTGAGGTCGACGAGTTAGTAAAAAAGTTTGAGGTGGCAGGGCTCCAGGAGTGGACAAGATTTGCCCTGATTTCCTCAAGCCTCTGGATGTTGTGGGGCTGTCCTGATTGACACACCTTTGTAATGTCATGTGGACATCTGGAGCAAAATTGGGGACCAGAGAGTGTGTTTCAATTATAGGGGCATCACTCTCCTTAGCCTCCCTGGTAATTATTCAGGGGTACTGGA
>JARVJN010000835.1:4167152-4184029 GCA_031763805.1 Argolebias nigripinnis | reverse complement strand
ATAAGACTGAGCTGAATACAGCTTCTCAGACTGAGGAAGTCTTTCGGACGAAAGACGAAACGTTTCTACATTTATTTTGTTGCTTTGTTTTGTTTTATTTTTTGAATGTCCAGAGGACCAGACTTAGCTTTTTTAGATTTTTCTACCTGCATTATTGAGCATGCATCAGGTTATTTGCTGCAAGATTCATTGAACCTTTATTTAGTCAGGTTAATCTCATTGAGCCTCGAGGACTCATTTACAAGAGAGACCTGGTTTCAACAAAGAATGATAACAACAATAACAACAATAGACAATCATAAAAGAGGCATACAGATTTTTATTTTTAACAAGTTAAAACAAAGACATCAAAGTATTAAAACAGACAGATTATAAGGCAGATGTAGAAAACTAAAAACAGGAACATGTCTGCATTGGTGTCCAACAGATTCTTAAATCCATTTAGAGAAGTTGAGGTCGAGAGCTTCAGATGTTTTTGTGTAAGATACAACAAACCAGCTCCTTTGTCCTGAAAGAGCTCCCTGAGCAGCAGGAACAGCAGCAGGAACAGCAGCAAGCCGGCGTTGCTCCTGACGTCCAGCGTTGCTTCTGTGTTGCTGAACTTCAGCGTCACGCCGGCGTTCAACAATGAGCTGTGGCTCGGTCCATTAGGGAAAGGTCATCGGAGCGGGCCGTATCGAGCACAGGCTTCCCACCGACAGCTCAAGCTGCTCCTCTGAAAAGACGCTCTTTCTGCCGCCGGCTCAGCGAGCGTCTGCATTTCTCTGGAAGTCCAGAGAAAAGGTCGACGTTCGTGAGAACTCCCTCCATCTGCGGCGGCCAGGTGTGTTTGTGTGGGCGCTCCGCACCACCTGTCTCCATCTGATCTTCTCAGGCGTCCCTGTCCACCTGTCCCTCCTCACCTGCTGTCCATTAATCCATCACGTCTTGTGACGCCCAGTCATCTTTTTCTCATTTCACCGTTTGTCCGTCAGAGCATGACGTTAACACAGTGATGCTCAAAAGTTTGAGAACTCTTTATGATTTTCTATATTTCTGTATCACGCTGACCTAAAACATCAGATCCTCACACAAGTCCTAAAAGTAGATAAAGAGAACCCAGTTAAATAAATGAAACAAAAATATCATACTTGGTCATTTATTCATTGAGGAAAATGATCCAATATTACATATTTGTGTGGTGAAAGTACGTGAACCTCTAGGAGAGGGGTCTGCGACCCTTGCAATAAAAAGAGCCATTTTGTACCTTTGGTAACTAAATTAAAAGTGTTCAGAGCCGCAACAACATGCTACAACTGTGGTTATCAACTGGTGGCCCATGGGCAACTTTAGCTTTGTTGGAAAGGACTTTAGTGGCCACTAGGGGTGACAGTATAAAAATAAAACAACTAATAATTTCTATTTTGTACAATTTAAGACAAATGGAAAAAAAAAACGGATTAGTTTAAAGAGAGGGTTTTTTAATTACAGTAATAAAAACTATGAGCTATACAAACCTAGGTTTTTTTTATTGCGGAAAAATGAATTAAGTATAGAAATAAAGCATAAAGTTAAAGTTTTACTCCCTGTACTAGTTCCAATATTCACATATTTGCAAATGAAACGACATAAAACTGCTGAAACTAGTCATTTTTTGTTGTTTGTATAGCAACCAGTTCAGTTTTGGTCAAAGCTTGAAAGAGCCACTGCCACTGCAGAGGGACCAAAGATGCTCCAGAGCCGCAGGTTGCAGACCCCTGCCATAGACCTATTCCATGTATTTAAGTAAACCGACCCTTTAAACTTAGTTCTATACTGTGGTTTAACAAAAACCTCTCTCGGCGCCTTTAACACGTTTAACAACGTTATACTTGACCCAGCGTCAGAAGAATAAAGTTGGCAGCTTCATCTGTGACTGCGTCAGTTAACTGTGTTTAATGCTAGTTAGCTACCGGGGCTACCTGGTCTCTGGAGTCGCGACAAATAGGAGTAAACTCAGCTTTAAATCAAAAATACCCGCTCGCAAGGAGGCGAACAGTGTTCATAATCCGGACTGTGTCCGCTAAATGAACGTTCGACATCCTCTCCGTTGGCGTCTGAAAGCGTTCAGGCCGTTTTTCAAAGAATGACTTGCACAAATTGCTGGAAACACACAGCGGGCGAGCATTAGCCGGCGAGCTACTCGTTCGTGTTCAACCGCGGTTTCCTTCGAACCGACAACCGTCCGGACGGTTTCACCGTGAGTAACAAACACACAGGAGCCGAACCTGGAGGTTCCAACCGGCGGACTCCAGGAAGAACCGGGCCCGCTCCTCCTCCACGCCGGTAACAGCAACGAACTCCCTCCCCTTCTATTTTGGTTGGATTGGGACTTCCCTTCTCCTAGTTGGGTGGCTCTGGAAAAGGCTTAAATTAAATCCAGTTTCCCTTCTGCATTATTCTACTCTCGACGGACTTTTAAACAATCAAAATCAACTTAAACTTCTAACCCAATTGTGACCTGGGTGAGTAAGATTTGGAATCGGTTCAGGAGGGCATTTAACTCTACAGAGTTTCTGTTTTTCTCACCTTTGTCAGATAATCATATGGTTACTCCCTCAGTTGATACAGCTTTTGACACCTGGGTCTTGGGAGGTGTGCATTTACTGTGCAATCTCTATTGATGGTAGCTTTGCCTCCTTTGAACAGCTGTTACAGAAGTTCAACATTCACAAATCACAAATTTTTAGATATCTACAGCTGAGACATTTTGTGAGATCTAACTCTGACTGTTTTCCATTGTACCTCTAAGCATTTTATGGTTAAGATTTTACCATACCATACCATACCATTTTATTTATAGAGCACTTAAAACAGCAAAGTGCTGTACAAACAAACAAAAAACAGGCAACACATAGGCAACATACAAAATGAAGTAAAAACAGAATACTGTATAGACATATATTTTAGACTGCAGGTCTGATACCAAGGGTACCCTCAGCAAAATCTATACAGTACACTGCTCAGTTCATATCATGAGTCCAATTTGGACTACCTTAAACTGAAATAGGAAGTAGACTTAGCGGAACCCATATCAGATCCAATCTGGGGAAGAATCATTAAGAGCATTCACTCATCTTCAATCTGCCTGAGACATGCTATAGTCCAATTCAAGGTAGTGCATAGGATACACTGGTTTAAAAACAAGATGTCCAAGATTAAAGCCGACCTGAACCCAGCATGCAATCATTGCAAACAAACTTAAGCTGCATTCCTGCATACATTCTGGACCTGTCACAAGCTGCAGACTTTTTGGCAACCTATATTTGACACCTTTTCTGGAATATGTGGTAAGACCATACTTCCATCACCACTCATCTCACTGTTTGGGGTGGTCCCAGTGGATACATCCTTCAGCAAATGTGAGAAGGATGTGATTGCCTATAGCTCTCTTCTGGCTAGGAGGCTAATATTGTGTAACTGGAAAGACCCACATCCCCCGTTGTATGTACTGTACATTGGTTAAGAGAGGTGATGTGCCATATTCATTTAGAGAAGGTGAGATACACCTTAAAGGGCTCTGTACAGAGGTTCTGGGACACTTGGCAGCCATTTATATTCTTTGTTGAGAGTATGTCAGCACCTGTATGATTTGTTTGTGTGGTTTTGACTGATCCGGTGTGGGAGGGAGGGGATGGGGGTGGGAGGGGATTGTTTTATGGTTTTATGTTTTGCGGTGTTCTATGTTTAAAAAATTTAAAAAATGAATAAAAATACTTTGTTTAAAAAAAAAAGCAATTGTTCAGCCCTAATTGAAACTAGCGACTAAACTGGTGGACTTTGAAGTATCAACGCCTACCTGTAGCTGGATCATGGACTTTCTAACAGACAGGCCACAGGCTTTGTTGAGAGTGTCCTCACCAGCAGTATCACAGATAAGAATGGCAACAACACGTTGAGCATGCATCAGGATACTACCACATTGGTTGAAAGAAAATCGTTACAACAGATGATCAAAACAGTAAAGTGATAGGTGTTGACCTCCCTTCTATGGACACAATGTACACCTCACACTGCATGAGGAAGATAAACTTTGACTAGCACAACAACAGAACACTGCTCTGGTTCAAATCAGAGACACCTTTCCTTCCAGTCACACCCCTACAGGTTACACTGACACTATTTATGTCACTCTTTTATCACTCTTTGTTAAGAAATCAGAATCAGAATACCTGTAAACTTTATTTCACCGAGATACAACGAGAATATATATGTACAGTCGTCCAAAAGATAGACGTAGTGCACAAAGCTGCTGCTAATTATCACGGTCCTCTTATTCTTATTCAGAATAATATTTTTGCTTGAATGAGAAAAGGGAAGAAAACATGAGGAGAGACAGTATAAAACAAGATCTCTCACACCATGTCCTAGACACGGCACGGTTTGTGGCATTAAAAAACCTACCACAGCATAGCACATGTTACGTAAACAGTACATATAGGTCAGTGAAGACACTGAATTTTAAGGGAAGGTCGTAACATACGGTAGTCCAGATAAGAGGTGTTAGTTAACATCAGCTCGGTTGAGGTTCCGTCACATGTCGACGCCTTGGGGAAGGGAGGGGTGAGGAGACAGACAAAGCGTCTTTGTTTTTCCTAAACTTGCCAGGAGGGATTGAGATAAGTCTGCTGTCAAGGCCACAGTTTGGGTCAGGCAGAACTTGTAAATTGCAGCTTTTGCCTTTTAAAGTCTTGCTGGTACATTTATCTGATGGTGACTCCAAACAGCTGAATTGATTCCTTATGCCAAAAGTCAAGCTTACAGCTTTCTCCAAGATTATTCCCAACCATTCATGGGTGCTTCCAGAAAGTTCACAGTCCTGATAACAGCCTGCTCCAGCTCTGATGCAGCTCCACATTATTCAGTCTGAGTGATGCCAAGCTTCGACACATCCACACGAGTTGGTAGACAATCCTGATTTAACTAACCCAAACAGCAAAATCCAGTTGTCATCATTGAGAGACCAGCTGATCAAATCCTTTGAATGAAGAAGGCATGCAGGAAAAAAAGAGGCTCTTTAAGGGTTCACAAGATGAAAGAGAGAAAAGCACGGAAGCAGGGGGCGAGAGACGCGTCTGACTTCACCGGAGCACAGAGAGTAAAAAAAGAAAACACTGTTTACACGTGTGGCAAACATGTTTTTAAACCCCACTCCTTATTTAGGAGCATCTCTGACTCACATCCAATTAAATTTTTCATGTTGTTGCATCCAGACATAAAATCTTAACATGTAGAGACGAGAGTCCTGCATGGAAAACATATTTGCATCTATTTATCTGGAGTTGTGTTGAGCGAGGAGTCAGGTATTCCTTCATGTGCATCCAATTCCACTTTGATGGGGATGTACAAAGGAAGTGTGCTGGATTCATGTACATGCACGGTTTCATACATCTGGGTTTATTTGTGTGTACATTGTTTTCTCAATTTATGTACACACCATGTTTCAGTAAGAAATCTACATATCTTTGTTCGTGAGGCCCCTGGTGTCTACTCCTGCAGTCACTGTATGAGAGGCGCTGTTCCGCTGAAGGACACTTTAGTTACTAAAGTCCCCAACATTCATGTTTTTGATCAGTGGTAGGAAACAGGAGTAAAAACCACAGTGTGAATGGGGCGAATATGTAAACTCAATGCAGACAAACCAGGAGGCAAACGTGAAATGTTCTCCCTGTGAGGTGACAGCTCTATCCACTGTCCCACTGTGCCACCCAGATCTAAAACGTCTGAAGGGAAAATCCTGCAGCACAAGTCCAGATTGGCGGAAGGGGTTCATGTGAGGTAAACGGCAAAAGATGTTTTCTACTGCAGCAAGTCATCACTGTGTGTAACCATGGCAACGCTTAGCTGCACAAAATGCTGCAAAGACATTGATGATGTCTCACTGTTAGCAGACTGCAGACATTAAAGCTGAAGAACTGAGTGAACTAAAACACAGACAGCAGCTGAAAACTCATGGAGCACATATATTTATGGCTAAAAGCTTCTTTTCAAGAAGACTGAAGACTTTTCTAGTCTCTCAGACAATGGAACAAACTGGATCCTGCCAGACATCAGTATTTTCTTCTACATCGTCTATGACAGCAGACAGGGTTCTTTCCTGCTTCATGTTCAGACAGGATTTCTTCTCAAATCTACTCACGTCCAGCAAAAAAGCTAAAACTGAACATCACTAAGGTGTTCACACAAACAAGACTGAAATAAAACACAGCAGGGAGGAACAATATCCTGTCGAGTGACCTATGAGCTCCAGCAGGGAAACAAAACAAGCCGCCATTTAAAACTACAAGAAATATTGTATACAGCTACAACAATGGCTGAAGTATCATGGTGCGTGAGCTCATGACGTACCTTGCGACTTAGAGGAACTTCTATGGGAACAGGAACCACCTCAGCAAGCAGACAGCCGTAAAAGGCCACCATGAAGGCCACGGGGTCATTGTTGGGGAACACCAGCGCCACCTATGGGAGAGAGGGAAGTTAGCAAGCAGTTTCAGGAATGCTAACGTAATGTTTTGCGTATAACTCCTGTTTTCTGAAGAAAGGAACTACCGTAGGTAAAACACATGAAATGTGGAATATCAGACCTCTGCGTGTCCTGATTTAAGACACCTCTAATTGTGCTTTTAGGTAAATGACGTTATGCCGACAAGACAGGTAAATATCTGTAATTTATTAGTTCTTATGCTCCTCACCTTGCTAAGAACACTTATTCAGGTCAGGCTAACTTTCTGCTGTTAGCGCTATGTCTAACAAGGCTGCTCCGAATTAGTTGGAGTTAGTCACTGCTGCCTGCTGGTTAGCGTCTGCCTGCAAAGTGCTGGTTTTGAGTATTCTTGTACCATACCATGCCATACCAATTTATTTATAGAGTACTTAAAACAACAACAAGGCCACTTTAATGTTACTGTTGTATAAGATGAGCACAAAGCTCATAAAGAGGCAGATACTGATGATGCTTACACAGAGGTGAGCTAACAGGGACGATGATTTCACTTAAACCTGAGACACTGTTGTGTTGTCCTATGTGAACTGACTGAAAGGTAAGACATTATTTTATTTTGAATAAGAAACTATTAGTTCCCATTAGTAGTTTCAGGATCTTCAGTTTCTATTATTTTGTTTCAGGTCTGACAAACTTCCTTCAGTAAGACCCAGACACCTGGCACTGACATCTGTCCTGAACAATCTGTCAAAAACAGCACAAAGCACAGGTCTGAACTGTCTGACCTGCACACACACCTCAGGGTGGGAGTCCATGCAAAATGAATAAAGATCCACAGCCATCAGAATGTTTTTATTCAAAGTGAATTACCAGAAAGCTGTAAGGTGAGACTAGTTTAGAATTGTTCAGACTGTGCTCATGGCTGGTTGGACCTGCTGTGAGCTCTGTGAGATAGTGTGTACTGTGTCAGTAGTAAAACAATAGTCTGAGTAGCATTAAGCTGCATCAAATATGCCTGAATAAAAACACGGATGTCGTTACATTCACAGTAAACTTGTGTAGAATAGCTGGTGGCTGGAAGTGCACCTTTTTATTGTGGTGGACTTCTATGGGTAAAATCTCTGACACTGAGAGTGTTGTGAAGTCTGTAATAATTGTATGCTCCTTAATAGTCTCTGTTAGATAATTACACATATTAGCTATAGTCCCTTCTCAGCAGTGATGACCCAGACCCTGGATCTGTGAAAGGGGACGTCACTGAATGGTGTGAGTCTTCCTTTTTAAAGTTAAATGTTTCTAAGACAAAGGAGATGATCATTGATTTTAGAAAAGACTCTTCAGTTGCAGCTCCTGTGGTTATTAATGGTGAAGCTGTCGAGGTGGTGCATCAATATAAATATCTGGGATCTGTTCTTGATGACGAACTGACCTTTGATGCACATGTGAACCCACTTTGTAAGAAGGCCCACCAGAGAATGCGTTTTTATCAGAAACTCTGTGGTTCTAATGTGGATTCTACTTTAATAAGAATGTTTTATGGAGTCTCTTTGAACTTTCATCTTCAGGGAGCGTCAAATGTTACGGAACACTTACCAAAAAGTAAGTCCACCTGTTGGTTTGGGTTGTACTTTGTAGCACTTTGAGATTTTCATTAATGAAAAGTGCGTTATAAATTAAATTCATTATTTATTATTATTTATTAAAAACAGGAGCAAACTCTCAGGGATTGTCAGGATGAGCAGCAAAACTGCTGACATAGTCCTACAGAACTTCACTGACCTACTCAAGGTGAGGTCAGTGAACAAGGCCAGGGTGACTCTGGCAGATCCTGATCATCCACTCCATGGTGAGTTCAGCTTGCTTCCATCTCTGGACGCAGTTATCTGCAGCTCAGATGAATGATGAACAAACTGAAAAACTCATTCATCCCTGCAGAGATCAGGCTTCTCAACAAACAGTGATGATCTCTGCACGGTTATGTTGATGTCTCAATGTCTTGTCTAGTACAGTATATATGTTTTATATTTCTACTGACTGTGAAGCTAATTGCCCCTTGGTGATAATAAATATTCTTTAACTTGAACTTTTAAGGGTTCTGAACTAAATAACTCCACATAAATGAGACTTACATGGCTCTGAACTTTATTATAATTGAATAATAGATACACTGAATGCATTGTAAAATTTCCAGATAAAGAGACCTGCTGTCCCACTGATCAGACAGCACACCGTTTGATGTGGCTATGTGTATTCACATTAATAATTAGTTATTAGTAATTTAAATTCAGTCACAAAAATAATATGTCAGTCAGGTCTGAACTAAGAGTCTGGGTGATCCTTTCTTATTTGACCTTAAAACAAAACTGGATCATCGTGATGCTTTGCTTTGTAACAAAATTGACTATTTACATAAAAACTGCAGTGAGTTTAGTATTTGAAACTAAAATAAATCAAAGCACAAATTAAAGCTCAAAGGTGGAAACATCAATAATATTTTTCTGTTAAAAGTTTTTCAGTTTCTTGTAAATGTTTTTTTTTATTTGGAGAAAAAACAAGTCTAACAAAAGTAGAAAAGTGCTTATTTTAATTATTTCAATTAGCTGATTATGTAGTAATAAATTTCAGCATAAATCTACATTATAAATATAAAAGTAGTGTTTCAAGCTTTAGCTTGATAAACTGTTCATTTGTAAATGTCTAACAATAATTCCTACACACTTTTGTTAGGTAAAGTGTAGTCATTATTGATGATGACTCATAGTCTTTAAAGCTACTGGTTTTATATAAATCCAGTGCTAGTTCAGCTTAACATAATAATTTAAATTGGGAAAAAGCTGCATTAATATTTTAAACAAGTTAAACAGAAAATATGAGGCTCTAGTTAATGAAATTTGGAAGTCATAACACGTTATTGATGTTGAGTAGATCCGCGCTCCTCCTTTATTCACACCAAGCTAACAAACTGCAAGTTGACATTTTGTGTTAGACATTTTTATTCAATAAGCTGTCATACTCCTACAAAATGTTAATAAAATAACAAATATCTAAGAATAAGTCTGACAAATGAAGCACTGCTGATTCATTACAGCCAATTTGGAAGCTCAGATGATTAAATGAGCAGAAGCAGAAGTCCAAAGAGGCTGATGGTGGGTGAACGTGACTCACCCGATCACCTGGTCGCACCATCGGCTCCTGCTTGCTGCCCAGTTTGTGGAGGATGTTGTAGGCAAGCTTGATGCTGCGAGACCAGAGCTTCCCTGCAGAGAGCCCAATATAGAAAAACAGCAAGAAGGAGGGAGAGATGGAGTTCACAGAGTTTGAGTCTTTGCCCCCTCTTTTCTTTTATAAGGAAAATAAATAATGTTTAAATGGATGACATTTAAGGGCTTTCAGGGATCACCATGAATCACTGGGAAACTTAAAGAATGAATCAAAAAGCAGTTGATAAAGAACGAGTGCCGAAAATAGATGATCACATTTTGCTCCCTGTCTCTTGAAAACAAATTACCGTATTTTTCAGACTATAAGGCGCACTTAAAATCCTTTCATTTTCTCAAAAATCGACAGTGAGCCTTATAATCCGGTACACCTCATGTATTAATTCTGGTTGTGCTTAGTGATCTCAAACAGATTTTATGTGGGACACGGTACTCAAAAATCTGTCAAAATGTTTTACTTTTGCTTAATGCACCTTAAAATGCGGTACGTCTGGTGTATGAAAACAGACCCGTTCATTGACATTGCACCATATAGCCCGGAAAAAATACAGTATGTCCATGAGGAAAACACAAGATCCTGACAGAAAAATGTATTGCTGACACTATAATGAATGCACCCCCTGCTATTGTTTTATACCACTCCTCCATGATTTGGCCACCTTGTGGTGGAGACTTTATATGTCTGAAAGATTCTGACACTGTCAGGGGCAACTACTCCTGGTAGGGTCTCCCAAGGCAAACTGGTCCTAGGTGACAGATAAAGAGCAATTCAGAATACTCTTATGGACAGAACAAGTATCTCAATGTCCCTGGATAGTCAGGGTCGCCTTGAAGCAAAGGTCTAAAAAAGTTAGGTGCACTGAACGGATTCAAAAAACAAAAAAATGTAGAAACGTTTTGTCTTTCATCCAAAAGACTTCTACGAAAGACTTGAAGCAAAGGCTTTGGAACCAATCTCGTAAATAGGGGCTGGACATGATTCCACTCTGGAGTTGCCCATGGTGAGAGGTGGTGAGCTGGTGTGGGTCCTCTTAGACCCTGACTTGGTGCCTGTGTGTTGGAGTTCTCCCGGTAGTTTCCCTACACCTTTGGGTGGGGGACGGGCTCTGACCGTTGTTTGTGTCTTTGCCCCAAACAGCAGTTTGGAGTACCTAGTGTCTTTTTGGAGTCTTTAGCCAGGGTGCTGGAAGGTTCCCCAACTGGGGACTCATTTATTAGAGGACTTCAGTGTCCACGTGGGTAGAGACAGTGTGACCTGGAGAGTCATGACTGGGGGGAGCTCTTCTCTGATCTGAACCTGAGAGATGCCCAGTTGTTGGACTTCTGTACTAGTCACGATTTGTTGATCACAATATTTCATTTGATCAAACTATACTTTTAAAAGAAGGCACACCCACAATTTATCCCTGCAAAACAATGCATTTCTCTCACTAATTATGTTGACGATTATTCAATGACAACAGAATTATTCCAAGCCAAATTAAATCCATCTTCAACCTGGTCTGAGGAAAACTGCATCCATATTTGATGTACGTTGACAATTTCCCACCATTATTCACTCTGCAGACTAAAAATGTTCCTTATAAACAATCCTTAATAGGACCACGGTTTTGTTGAGAAGTGAGTTTAGTTTACACGTTTCCATGACAACATCTGAATTCTGCATATGTCTCTTTGTGGTCATAATCTTTTATTTTTCTTTTGGACTTTATTACTGTGAATGGATGCTTGTCAAATGCTTGGCGGCCTGTTTTTGTAGTTTTCCAAATCTAAGGCCATGGTCCTCTGTCAGAAAAGGCTGGACTGGCCTGAAAGAGTGAGGTTGGGTTTCTTTGGGTTTTGTTCATAGATGAGGAAAGAGGAGCATGGATTGTTTGGGCAGTGATCGAATCACCATTACAAGCAGTCAAAATTATTGTTTTCCCGCAGGGTGACTGGACTCTCCCTGAACACATGGTTAATGTTCATGTTTGTATAATAAATCTGTTGACAACCAAAGAGAACAACGGAGCGTCTGGTTACCGTATGTGAGCACGTAGAGGGGCTTCCCTGCTGTGTCCAGGCTGGTGAGGCAGGGGGCTTTCGGTGAGATGGTCCCCCAGCGTTGGAGCGCAGCCTCCAGGGAAGGCGGCCAGTTTGTGACCACCCCTAGCGCTTCTCCCCGAACTGGTATCATTTCTGCTCCCTCTGGCCGAGGCTGGTTGGGGTCCGGCTGCTGGACTGGAGGTGAGAACACAGATAATCCTGTGAGCGTACAGTCCGCCATCTTTTGTGTTTGATGCAGTTTGAGGGAAAAACACAAAACAGAAACATGGAACTAAAGGGAAGCATCTGACAGCAGGTTCACTCTGAAATATAACAGCAGTGCCTCTACTTATTATTAATTAGTGGATCTAAAGACAAGAAATCTGATGTTATCAAGACAACAGTGAAAACTGGATTCAAAGTAAATCATTTCATCTCCACAGATATTTACAATATTGTAAAATACCTCCACAATATGAAAATTGTTCTTATTTTCTTCATACAAACAAGTCTCTAAAATAGATGACAAAAACTGCTGACAGGAAATGAACAGGAGCAGACATCATGGAAACACAGATGGTGAAAGATGAACAAATGGAGCTGCACATCTTTCAGCCTAAGACTGTGAAAATTAATAGCTCATCTTCCTTTAAAATCTGCTGTTCACATAAAATTATGTGATATTTATATGAAGCGCTCTCATCATCCAGTTCAGATCTGGGTTGTCTAACAGTAATGAAGTCAAGAGAGCTGCAGCGTTTTCAAAGTTCAGACAAAAACTGCACAAGTGTTCTCATAAATATTCACATTTTAATGACAATAACAATTTGAGCAGCATTACAATTGTTTCAAGTGGAATTTTTTATTTAATTTTAAACACTTGTGTATATTACTTTGTTAAAAATGACTAAATAAAGATCTGCTTCAGGCAGTAAATCTGTTGAATGCTGCCTCTTTCTGTGTAACCAAACGAACACTGGAGAGATTGAGTTCTTTCAGCCTCTGCTCTCCAAATGTTACTGAAAGCTCACTGCACATCTGTCTGCAGTCTCTGACCTCAGTCATGGAGGAAACAAGTCAAGAGTCTCCATGTGCCTATGGTTTGTATTTCTATGGGGCTGAAGAGGCTCGAAGAACATCAGATATAGAGTTCAGTTGATTTCAACCATTGTAAACAATATTTATTGTCAGGGGCCCTGAACATAACAAAGAGTGAGAAATCTCAGACGGGTAAATATCCAAATCTCCATAACCCACATAACAAGACACTGACATGAGTGGAGATTTAACATGACTGCTTTAAAAGATGCGTCCTTTCTAGAAAACATGATAACCTGTTTTTACAATACACACAGAATGGTCTGGTGTTAGCAGCTCCATCCTTCACACACTGCTGAACTGGAGAACTGCATTGCAACTCCTTAGATTGCTTCTCAAACACGTCTTTATGAGGAAGAACATCCTCATCTCTGCCTTTGAATCTTCAGATACCTTTTCTACATTTATATATGTTGTGATCTGGACAGTTTTAAAACTCGGTCATTAAGATCAAATCACGCACCTGATCTAAGTTTTTACAGCCTGTGCCAAAAACCAGTGATCAAGAAGGACATCCTTCTCATGATCAAACTCAATTTAACTGACCGTCAGTTTTACTGTAATGATAAAATTGTTGCCAATAAGCGTCTGGTACCAACTCATATAAGTCCAGAGCTGATTTGATCTTGTCACAGTCCAAGCTAAGGTCAGTAAGAGGCCATAGATCCTAGGGCTGAACAATTAATTACATTTGGAATAATATCACAATATGATAAAACGAGATTTTCTAATTGCAAAGGCTGCGATTTGACTGATCTGGTTACGTGACTTGCGAGTGAGTGGAGCAAAGCAGAGCAGGAGAAGTCAACACTGAGTTTTAACCGGTTGCACAATGGTGTCAGGCTCGACAGAAGCGATACATCTGAAAGTTTGATACAAAGAGGGGCAGCACGTCCGTTGTTTGGAATTATTTTGTCTATAAAAAAGAAGACGCTGCACAACAACATGTATTGTAACCTGTCTTGCTGCTGTTGTAACCTCTCGAGCTAACATCACAAATCTTTATCAACACTTAAAAAACACCACAAATATATTTACGATAGTTGCATGGCTAGGATGCCAACGACCAGTGCTCCAACTTCAAGTAAGCAAAGTAGCAGCTGACAGGGATCACTGAGCGAACTGTTCGAAGGTGTTACTCTGTATGAACTTTATTTGAAACGACACGTGGAAATAACTCTTTCAGTAACAGAGTTCATAGTGAAAGACATGATGCCCATTAATACAGTGACCAAGCCTGGGTTTACAGCTTTGGTAAACACAGTGGATAAGCAGTACAGAATGCCCTCGTGCACTCATTTTAACCAAGTTGCTATCCTGGAGCTATACAAAGAAATGCAGAAACAGAGTTGCAGCGGAGCTGAAAACAGTGCAGTTTTTTGCAACTGAAACATATTTATTGCTCGTTTGTTGAAAAATGCATGAGAAGAAGACATTAAAATTAATCGCAAATTAAATAGAAATCGCACTATTGAGGTAAAAAAAAAATTGCTATTAAAATATTTTAAAAACTGGTTCAGCCCTAATAGTTACCATCATGTAAATATCATGTTTGTACGACTTGTGGCTGCAGCACGACTTTTAATTACAGAAAAAAAAGACAAATATTTAAAAACAAAAAAAGTTTGAACATGGATCCATGCTCTGCTGGATGCATGGAAACACTGCGTTCTCATGACTTCTCTGGCTTGGACCACAGACACTCCTAATAGACACCAGAAAACACCAACATACACTGTCACAAACATGGAGGAGTGGGGGTCAATGACATATTAAATCCTCAAACAGCCACAACAACATGGATGCGAAACAACACTGAAAGGTTTGAGTCCAAACTCGCCAAGCAAAACTAACGTGCAACAAGCAAATATCAAAAGCCACAATTGGATTGGACAAGACCTATGGTCTGTATGTCTAGGAGTGGTTCACAGGACACATAACATCTGGAGTCCAGCAGCTGTACCCATTTTAAAGGATCTTTATAGAAACATTCATCACAGGCAGAACAGGCTGGGAGTCCCAGACAAAGGAAACAGAGAAGAAGAAGAAGAAGAAGCCTTGAACAAACTGAGCAGTATTTCAGATTTGGACCACTCCCCTGAACAAAGAACAAACAAGACTTTGGTGACTCCCAACTCCACCCAACAAAGATAAGTAACAAATGGTGCAGAGCTGGCACCTATAATCAAAGGAGTGAGCATGGAGATGGAGCGCAGCACTAACAGACATCAGGCCAAGTCCAGCACACCCCCCAGGCAGAGCTTGTTCCTTTGAAAGTATTGCCAACCAACCAGGTCTAGAAACAGCAGACATGTTAATTAAACAGACACTAATTTGTGAAAATGATACAAGGACGAGCGTTAGTGCCACTGAGCAGTAAGGACAAACACAAAGCCTTATTTTAATCACTAGTAAATAAAATGTTTAAAAAAATCTAGACTGAATAAAATATAAGAAACCTTCTTTCATTTGTTCTTTCCTTGCAAACATTTCTTGGAACCTGCATAGTTAATATTTATAATGAGCCTAATAGACTTACTTTAAAATGTTTGTACTCATGTGCTGCATTACTCCAACTTCAGAAAAATAATTACATTCTGAGCTGAAGTGAAGCTAAAACTGAACACCAGGACCACTGATTTACAGATGTGGACCGTTCGCACCATGTCACATACTACAATAAAACATGTCATCTGGCAAGTCCATTCAGCCATTAATCCACTATTCTGGTGAACGATCCCATCAATTTAGAGAATGTGGGTCTCTGGCAGCTTGAAGGTATAGATGTGGTCCTGTTCTGGAAAGATGTTTGCACTTTGGCTTGGCCTGTCACTTAGGAAGCAGCCGTTTGTGCGTTGCCACTTCATTGCAGAAGTGGAGCGCAACACATTTCACAATACAAACACAATCAACAAACTGCTTTGGAATCAGGACGCTGTGGCCACCTCCTCCACTGAGCCCAATGCAAAGTTTAAAACCAAGAAGCAAAGCATCTGAAAGTTGTATTATCTGCTGATCTGGCTGCGTTATAATCTTTGTTTAGGTTGCAGTAACTACTAGATATGAACTTCAGAAGCGTGTCATCCTGAGAGCACTGACACACACAAGCTCTAAACATCACAGATGGTTGAAGAGCCACAGACACAGATAGACACATCGAGCAAACAGGAAAACTAACAAGTTTAATACTAATAGTATCAAAACAAAACAAGAAGCTGACATGGCACAAAAATACAACTGAACAAAATGTAACAAGGAGACACTGAGGGCTGCCAGACAGGCATGACAATACAATATGTATCAACATATTATTATCAACAACGTATTATTCAGTGTATCAACAATGATACACTGAAGAGTGAGAACTGAGAGTTTGTCTTAATGACAAAACCAACAGGCTGCCAAAGAAACCAAGTGAACAAAAAGGAAACATAGAAGCTAGAAGAGATCAACATAAAACTCCAAACAGAAACTGAACCCTCACATCATGACAGTAAGTTCCTACAGCTACAGTCTCTCATGTTTCATTTGAATTGTCAAGGTCTTAATCTCTGCATTTAGTTCTCTGTCATCCAGGTCATGGTCAATATAAAAAGTTAACAAACAAAACTGGACTTCTATTCTGAAGCTGATGATGTTTCGCTTCTCATCCAGGAGGCTGGTGTAGTAGACAAGACCACGTAACCCGAGACCAAGTCAAGACCAAGACTTTCGGGGTCAGAGACCAAGTCAAGACCAAGACTTTCGGGGTCAGAGACCAAGTCAAGACCAAGACTTTTGGGGTCAGAGACCAAGTCAAGACCAAAACAGAGGGAGTGCAAGACCAAGACCTCAAGTCTTGGAGCTCAGTCTTTTCACAGATTATCTGTCTTATAGTATAATGTCACAACATAGTGACAGTTAAGACGTGTAAAAAAAAAAACATGTGTAACTTTTATAAAAAAATGTTTTTTTTTAATAAAAGTTACATTCTTCAACTTTGTTTACTTTTGAATGAATGTATTGTAGCGTGTGAAGAAGGAGAGACAAACTGATTTCCAAGCAGTTGACTTTATTCCTCTCTGCGTCAAAACCAG
>JARVJN010000835.1:4033944-4044180 GCA_031763805.1 Argolebias nigripinnis | reverse complement strand
TTATAAATGCTTTTATTACCACCGGGAGACGCCAGAGGACTATAGTTTTTTCAAAGATTACTTTGTCTAACATCAGTCTATCACAAGATAGTGGCAGAGAGAAGAAATATGTTTATAAAATAAGCTACATACTGAAGCTTTAACATTGATGTGAAGGTTGTTCTTCCTGCACCAGCTCTCCAGATGTTCCAGCTCCTGACTGTAGCTGGACTCCTTGTTTGTGATGCATCTCACCACCACCGTGTCATCTGCAAACTTTACAACATGACAGCCTGGATGGGTAGGTGCACAATCATACGTGAGCAGAGTGAACAGGAGAGGGCTCAGCACACATCCCTGGGGGGAGCCAGTGCTGCTGGTTATGGTGGAGGAGCAGAGGTTGTGGATCCTCACTGACTAAGGTCAATTTGTTAAGAAGTCTAGAACCCAGTTACAAATGGAGGGGCTTAGTCCAAGTGTGAGTAATTTGTCCATCAAGGTTTAAGGGATCATGGTGTTGAAGGCAGACGTGAAGTCCACAAAGAGCAGATGGTCTTAGGAGTTCTTCTGCTCCAGGTGGGTGAGAGCAGTGTGGACCAAAGTGGAGATGACGTCTTCTGTTTATTGGTTCTCATGGTATGCATACTGGTGAGGGTCCTCGTTGATGTTAATGGTTGTTTTGATGGGGGTCATGACCAGTTTTTCAAAACATTTAACGACTATTGGGGTGAGGGCTACTGGCTGGTAGTCATTCAGACCAATCACTGTAGAGCTCTTTGGGACTGGGATGATGATGATTATGATAACAAGCCAACCCTAACTATAGCATTTATCAAAAAGGAAAGTCTTAAGCCCAGTCTTCAAACTGGACAATGTGTCAGTCTTACAGACAGAAACTGGAAGTTGGTTCCACAAGAGAGGAGCCTGATCACTGAAAGATCTTCCTCCCAGTCTGCTTTTGGAAACTCTAGGAGCCACAAGATAGCCTGCAGTCTGAGAGCGAAGTGCTCTGTTAGGAAACTATAGAACAATAAGATCACAATCACAGTACAAGTACACTGAGTATTTGAATGTACACAATTTAAAAGAAAACTGCCCACTTTTCTGGCTTTTGACTTTTTTAAACTATTTTTTTTATGTTTAATGTACTCTTAAAAGCAAAGTTGTGATTTATCTCACTGTGGCAATCTCTGAGAAGTGAGCAGTCAAAATAATGTTTTTTTCTCTTAAAAACAAAGTAAAATGTTTTTTGTTTAGTGCAACAGATGAATTTGGTCTTTAGATTATTCCTTGTGTAATTTTTGTGTTTAAACTTCAGGCGGCTGGCGAAATCCACCCTTCTGCTGATCCCTTTGTTTGGGGCGAACTATGTGGTGTTTTTCTACCTGATGGAGCCGGCAGAGAAAACCTTAAAGAAAGTCAAGATCTTCTTTGACCTCGGCCTCGGATCCTTCCAGGTGAGGTGATGCAGGACTCACAAATAATTATTACCAAACTGCAACATTGATTTTTATTTATTTTGCTTAGAAGAAAATAAATTCTCAACCTAAAATACCAAGTAGAAAATGTCACGTTGTTTTCTAAGCCACTCAAGCTTTTAAGTAGCCGTAAAAACAGATAATGGTGAATACTAATAAAAAAGGTGTTCCTTTCAAATCCTAACTGGAATGAGATTGCAAGTATTAGGCACAAAATCAATGAAATGTAAGTTTAATGAGAATTGTTTTTAATTAGCTGAAAAGTGTTTTAGAATGTAAATGTATATTGATCTTGCAGAATAAAAAAATCAAAAGATAAAAACAAAACAAACCGTACTGACAGGTTAATAATTGCGTGACCAAATCGATTTACTTCCTAAACAGATGGTGCCATCTTGAAACAACTCCAGACTTTAAAGTTTTAAAACCTTTAATTCAAGCTTTAATAGTTAAACCTTTATTTTGTATAAATAACTGTGTTCTGTATTGAGATATTGTTGGTGGAAAGGTTAGAGTTAGGGTTAGAGTTGAAACAGCTTTTACATGAACCGAATTAGATGATGTTAAATTAAAGTTAATTTAAGATTAAAATAATCCACTTTGTTCTGTTTTAAAGATTAATGTTTGTCTTCCAGGGTCTGATTGTGGCCGTACTTTACTGTTTCCTCAACAGTGAGGTGAGCGTTTCTGAGCATAGCAGTATTTTACTAATGACTGAATCATACATCTGACATAACTTTTTCTTTCTGCACTTTAAGGTTCAGAGTGAACTGAGGAGGACTTGGAGGAGTTCAACTCTGAAGCGCTGTGTAGGACAAGATTGCAGGCTTCACGCCATGTCAGTGAACCAAAACGGAGCCAAAACCTCAACACCATTTCACAGAAACGTCCGAGCCCAGTCCATCCTGCAGACTGAAACCAGCATGCTGTAACCACAGAACAAAAGATGAATGCTGTTCCCACAGAAGGCAACATATAACAGTTACCTTTGTTAGAACTGAAATGTGACCAAAGTGCCACTAATGTCTAACTAAGAGGAAAATATGTGATAAACTGTTGATTGTTGCCAGACATTTGTCTCATTATCCAACTTTTCTGGGAGTAATAATGTCAATGAATGGTATCATACTGTTGAAGTAAAACACCTGGGCCTTGTGTATGAATGTTGCATGAGCACTATAGTAGCATACGCCAGGTTCCAATAAACACATCTGGATGTAAAACAGAAATGTTTGCATGAAAGGAAGCATAAAAACGTAAACTTTTGACCCTTTGTGAGAATGGTCACTCATTCTGTCTCAACCCTAAGTGGGCCCATTAGAGATGGGAAGTAGAAGGAACTGTTCCATGCCATGCCAACTTTAACAGGATGGCCTCATTTTTATGTTGCCCACCTAGATCAATTCCCCTACAGCTAAAGCACTCATCAGATGCACAGCAACACATTTCTTGACATTGAGTATTTAATAAGCAAGTCTTTAAACACTACCAAGCCTTTGAGTGCGTGTGTGTTTACAGAAAACAAGTTGTTACTCAAATGTCTCAGAATATATCCAATTAGGGTTACCAGAGGGACTGTAGCAAAACCCTAATGCAACCTCTATGGGGTAGGGTGAGCTAAGCCTAACACTTGGGTATTACCCGAAGCAACTTTAGGGTAGTTTTAATTAAGGCTGAGCGGAGGCGACTCACCCAGATTGTTAAGGGCCTCTATTTGACAATTTACACCCTAATCTCACCTCGCAACTCGCCCAACCTAGCAGCCGGGGTTGGGTCGTGCTTCACGAGGAAACTTGCATTTATGGTCGCTCACCTCCATTGTAGAATGGCTATTATTACTGAGCTTGTAATTTCTGGAATCTAGGAATAGGATTCCAGGATGTTGTTTATAATTGAAGCTTAGGAAACCTTCAAATACCTCTCACTATTGTTGGAATTGAACCAAGTCTCTCTAGTCCATGAACACAAAGGGATGAAATGATGATCCAGTATTTTGCGTTTTATGCTTTGCTTTAATTAATGATTTGCAAGGGGAACAGCATCAAGCAAAATCCAATACAATGATCACGGTACGTATGATAGTAAAATGGGTGAAGTAAATAAAGAAAGTCTTAATTGTTGAGGTAGAGTCCAAAGAGGCAAGTAGTTCGACTGATGGGTTGTTTCCTTGCTCCGATGAGCTGTGGCTGGGAGTCTTGTGTTCTTGAGACTCCTAAGAGTTGTCAAAGAGAAGCCTTCCTTCCTGCTAGAGCAGGGCCAGGCCCTGGAGCCCCAGGGCTGTATCGAAACTTTGGAGGCCTTAATGCTCCCTTACTCAACAATAAAAGACGTTTACCCAACTACATGTACTTTGTACCTCAATAGACACAACTCTCAGTTACGCATTAATGAGCAGATGACCCCAAGGTGTTGAATGAATGATCCTAACTTCCTTGTAGTTGGATGTGTAGTTGCTGTTATCTTATATAAATTTGTAAAAGAGCGATTATTAGGGAGTGTCCCTTCCCAGCATGCTATCCTCAGACACCGAAGACTTCTTGCTTTGGAAGGTAAGGAATAAAATTGCTTCACCCTTGATTAGGAGAAGGAATCACCTCAAGCTCAAACAGCTATTCCTAATTTTGATGACTTGGTTGGCTCCGATCTGGGCTGAAAAATAAAAAGAACCCTCTATTTCGGTCAAGAGAAATCCTTTTCAGATCGTCCAAATCTTCAGCAGCTGCGAGCAATCTAAATGTTGTCTCGTCTCATCGACTCCTGGTCCTTCTTCAGCCTTGTCTTTTGTGTTCAGCCAGTATTTATAGACCAGGAACATGTCTGAACCTGTCTTCCTAACGCTTGCCTCCTTGGGCCTTCAATTGGCTCCTGTTATCATACATATTAAAAAAGGGGCATTACCCTTATCTTTGGGCATGTATGTCACATTTTTACTCTGCACTTCTGCGTGAGATGAGACACTGCCTTACCATTGGACTCGTCGTCAAGTTTTTACTCTGCACTTCTGTTTAAGTTAGGATCACCGAGGTATCTGCTCATGAATCATACATATCACATCTCTTATAATGAAAAACAATATAGATCAACATCACAGTGTATTTCTTGTACTGTGATACAAGTATGGTTACAACTTTACTATCCTTTTAAAATAAAGTCACAGTTAAATCAATTAATTCTCAAACACACACACACGAGTCTCCTATATAATGCTTTTTAAAACTATTATGTTTTTGAGAAATATCTCTCCCCAGTTGAACTATTTTTCTTCTCTCACGCTTGTTCCTTATGAGCAGAAGATGGAGAAACTGACGTGTGTCCGATTTCAGACACGGTCGAAGTTCAGTGTGCTTGCTGGAGTAACAGGTTCCCCTGTACTGTAATACATGAATAGTTACAACTCATTGACCATCCTTTTGAATAAACTTACAGTTAAATCAACTAACTATCAAACACACTTATGAATCTCCTACATAATGCTCCTTAAAAATATAAGTATTAATTTTTTTTAGAAATATCTCTCCACAGTCAAACTCCTCTTTCTCCTCTCATGCTCGTTTATCATGAGCAGAAGAGAAATGGACATGTGTATCTGATTTCAGACATGATTAAAGTTCAGTGAGCTTACAGGAAGGACAAGTTCTTTGCAGGCCCGCATGTGTGCACGAGCCCTTGGGAGCCTGATGCTTGGAGGCCCACAAACGTATTTGTGGGCTCTCATGATCACAAGGCTGATTCCATTCTAGGGTCACCTCTCTTGACAAATGTAACGCTGGAAATGCCTTAGCTTTAAAAGTGCGCCGCCAGCAGATCAGTGCCCTCCAGTTGGCTAATTATTTTATTTAAAATAATACTGTGTATTTCATGTACGATATACAGTGTCTAACATTACTGGATGAGAGGCATCAACAGCTGTCTTTCACCTCACTTCTAGCTTTGTGTCTGACCATTTTGCCTCTGTTGATGTTCTATGGGTGTGTGCTGCTCTGAAAACCATCTTCACACAATCACTCCTCCGTGCATTGGTTCCAAAAATCTTTTTACACCCACAACTTTATTTAGCTTTGTAAATATTTCTGCATGTAGACATCATTTTATGTTGGGCCAAGAAGAGACTCAGTCATGGAAGGAAGCAAATTACATGTACTGTGTTATGTATCTAACAGTGGTGGGCACCGCTCCGCTAATCTGCAAACAGCTAACAGCAGAACAAACTGTTTTGTTTAGCAGATTTGTGTTTTCACTAACTTTGGAAACCGTTATTAGATTTAGCTTTTAGCTAGCTTTACATTTAGCTTTAAATTAGGTTTCACCAATTTTAAGTCCGCCAACAAAATTCAAAAGCTTGTTAACGTGTAACAAAGTTGAGTTGGGTCATCTGGACGGTTTCCTTTTTTGTTGAGACATTTCATCCTTCATCCAAAGGACTTCATCTGTCTGAGGAGCCAGCCATAAACAGAGTCCCACAAGCAGATGAACTGACTTGACTTTCTTGATTACCTGGATTGTTGAGCATGAACTTTGATGTTTTGAACCCCTTTGGATTAGCTGAGCCCACCACTGGTATTCCAAAATGAATTTTGTGTACTTTGTACTTTTTAAAGTATTAATGCCATACTATACTTACACTCAAGTATGTTTTTTTTTTATATTTTACTTAGTTACATTTGAAATCCTACCTGTTAGTAAATAACATATGTGAACATATATATGTTAAATTGCAACCAGGAGGAGAAGAAAATGCACAACATGAGCCTGCTAAAACTAAAACAATACTTCCATCATTTATCTAAAGGCTTTGTGAAAACTAGTAAGTTATTTGGCTCTGTTTTGGCTAGAAGGATAATTATGAATGAAGTTATAAGAATAATAATATAAAGTGCTTTGTGTTGTCATCATTGTATGGTCCTGGTTAAATTGGTTCTCTGCATTTAACCCATTGCACCTGAGATACACCCTGGTGGAGCAGTGGGCAGCTATGCAAGCACCCGGGAGCAATTCGGGGTTAGGTGTCTTGCTCAGAAACACCACGACTTGTGGGCATGGCTGGGGATCGAACATGAGACTTTCAGGTCCTGAGTCAGCTGCTCTACCTCTACACCATCTCTGTAACAAGATGAAACAAGGAGCATTAATAACTTCTAAACTCACATCTGAAAACATGTCAGAGAATCAATAAGTGCACCTGGAGCCTCATGTATCCATGGTGCATATGCACCAAAACCTAGCATGTGCCAGGTTCCACCCATATGTCGGAATGTACTAAAATGTACGTTGCGTGAAAGTGTGCAAATATACGTGTTTTAGACTTGTTGTGAGAATGTGCTGACTTCCACACAGACCTCTTCAGTCCACAGTATCAAACTACAAAGTGCTGAAACTCAATTAAACAGCAAAATATGATTCTGTTTGGTTTTCTGAACTTTAGGAGTAGCCTATTTAAACAAGCATGACTTAAAAACTGTTCTGCTGCTTTCCACTAGAGGGCGTGTGTCCTCTGTGGCTTCAGCTCCCAACCTCTCGTGTCTTTAGCTATGATGTCACTCGATGGTTTTACTGGTGAAATGGGTTCAAATTTAGGACCATTTCTTTGAAAGTGGCGATGTATACACATTTTGTTTTGATGTTTTGTGTATTTAAACATAATTTTCGTGGATTATGCTTTTTTCTAACAGGATTTTTAATAAACGACTGTTTAGAAGCCACCTAGTCAGATAACTTGTATTAAAACAAAAATTATAGTTAAAATATCCTTCAAAACATAAAAATCAATTTTAAGCAACAATAGATTTTATTTGAAAGCAGATATTTCTCTTCAATCCTTTGAAAACTTGACATTCAGCTTTGAACCAACTCTTTCACAACAAAAGCATCTTGTCCAGGAACTTTTTTCCCCCTGTGTTTCTTGTAATGGCTGAAAATCTTTGTTGCTGACACAAGACAGATTAAACGCCGACATTGCAAATCCTGCGTTGTTAAAAGAAAAGGTGGCTTTGGGGGCACGGCAGACTGCTGGCAAACAAAAACAACCAGTAAAGAAAAGAACTTGGTTTTATTCTGGGTTATGGATCATGTTTACTTTGGATTGTGAAATGTTGCAGCAGATTAAACTCACACCAGTTTGGATAAGATCATAGACAAAAAATAAAAATAAATTACCTTGAGCTGCTGGAACAGTAAAACTAAACGAAACAGGGGTTTAAAGACAAATGCAAGAATTTTTTGTTAAAAAGTAAAAATGGAATGATTTTACTGTTTGTAAAAAAAAAAAAAAACGGGTATATATAATTTCTCTGAACTCAGATTTAAAGCAGGTATACAATTTCAGAATAAATATTACTTTGAAAGCCATCACTTTATTACGACGGCGTATTAGGCCCATGCTAAGAAAAAAAATTACATTATGAACGAGAATAAAGTCATAATATTAGGAGAATAAAGTTGTACAAAAATAAAGTAATATTATTAGGAGAATAAAGTCGTAAATTACAAGAATAAAGTCACAGTATTATGAGAATAAAGCGTAAAATTATGAGAATAAAGTCGTAGTATTACGAGAATAAAGTTGTACAACAATAAAGTCCTTGTTTGGACCTGGGGTCTTTCTGGGTGGAGTTGGCATGTTCTTCTCGTGCTTGCGTGGGTTTTCTCCAGATACTCCAGTTTCCTCCCACAGATCAAAAACATGCATGCAAAAACGCTGCCTTCAGGCCCAGGCCTCCTTTACAAAAGAGATCTGTGACCTCAATGGGATTTGTCTGGTTAAATAAAAGGCTACTAATAAAGTCATAATACTACAAGAATAAAGTCATAGTATTACGTGAATAAAGTCATAATATTACAATAATAATGGCATAATATTATGATAAGAAAGTTGTAATATTACGAGAATAAGTCGTAGTTTTTATAAGTGCGGCCTCATGGGAGGCGTTGCTATTTTTGTTAGAAAGGAAAAGAGAAACACATAGAAAGGGGAGGTATATATATATATGTGTGTGTGTGTGTGTGTGTGTGTTTGTGTGTGTGTGTGTGTGTGTGTGTGTGTGTGTGTGTGTGTGTATGTGTGTGTGTGTGTGTGTGTGTGTGTGTATGTGGATTCACTCACTGTCATCTGAGCAAAACATGTTTTCTCAACTCCATGGTGATGTGGAAAACTGAAACTGTAACTCATCCCTATCTTACAACAACCTGTCTGCTTGACTGTGAGATCGCATAGAAGCACATTGTGTACCTAACTCCCTTTCCAGGAGAAACTGCAGGCTTCTGTGGGAAGAAAGACGGGCCCAGCCTTTCTTCCAAATAATGGAACATGGACAAGGACAATCTGGACACAAAGACTAGACACCAAGGGGCTGAATATATACAGACACTGACGAGTAGGAATGACAGACACCTGTGGTGATTAGGATTACACACAGGTGAGACAGTGCTGGGTGACAGGAGGATGGATGCTAAGGCAGGGACTGGTAAACATGAGGAAGAGACAACATGAAGGACCAGACCCAGAAACCCTACAATATAAGCATAATCTTACTACGCATCTAACTAAAGCTTTTAATTACAGCTTTGGTATCACACACCGGTTGCCAGAAACAATGTCTTCAGCTAATATTTGTCTAATCTTGAAAAATCCCAATCCCAATCCCAATCCCAAACCCAGAAGACCCAGCCTCTTACATGCCTGTCTCACTTATTAATGTGGATGCAATGATTCTGGCGAAGGTGCTGACCCTCAGGCTCTAACCTATGATTGCCCATTTGGTAAAACCAGATCAAACAAGATTCATCAAAGGAAGAAATTCCTTTCACAATATTAGGAGGCTTATGAATATTATACAGCTTGCCAGTAATCATGCCATACAAGGATTAGTGATGTCCCTGGACTCACTGAAGGCCTTTGATAGAGTTGAATGGTCCTTTCTCTTTTGTACTATGGACAAATTCAAAATTGGGACAGGATTTATTGAATGGGTAAACTTATTGTATAGATCCCCTAAAGCCTCCATATTTGTCAACTCCCATTGTTCAGACCCTTTCCTCCTTGAGCGAGGAACCCAACAGGGGTGTCCATTGAGTCCTCTCTTATTTGCAATGGCTATTGAGCCATTTGCAGAGTTTATAAGAACTGAAACCAAGATAAAGAGGATAGAGGTTGGAGATAAAACTCATAAAATCTCTCTCTATGTCGATGATGTACTTTTATTTATGGATAAGATTGATATATCCATCCCACTTCTGATGGAATGCTTAAAAAAATTCGGACACGTGTCGGGTTTTAAGGTTAATTTGTTAAATACAGAGGTCATGCCTGTTGGGGCTATGACAGAGTCTGTTATACCCAGTAACCTCCCCTTCCATTGGTCACCGGCAGGAATAACTTATCTCAGAATAAGAATCAGCCCTTCTCTTAAAAAACTTGAAAAACTTAACCTGGAACCAATTATGGCTGGAGTAAATGAAGATCTACTTAAGTAGGGAACTTTACCTGTTTCCTGGTTGGGTAGGATGAGTGTACTCAAAATGAACATATTACCCAGGATGTTATACTGTCTTCAGATGTTGCCAAACTCAATTCCAAACAGCTTCTTCATAAATCTCAATAAGGTGTTTACTAGGCATGCAGGAAAAAATTGATAAAAAAAGAATATAGATTCTTAGTCCTGGAGATTCAGAATCAATTCTAAAAGCTCCAAAATTGATTTTAAAACGTTTAATTTTACCCTGATGCATGCTCAATAATCCAGGTAGAAAAATCTAAAAAAGCTAAGTCTGGTATTCAGCTCAG
>JARVJN010000835.1:3298397-3309579 GCA_031763805.1 Argolebias nigripinnis | reverse complement strand
TACAGAAATAAAACAAACAATAAAAAATAACAATAAAAAACAGCCAGTTAAAAATTAAAAACAATTAAGACCTAACACAGGCAACACATAGGCAACATACACAATGAAGTACAAAAAAAAAATACATAAAAACGTTGCAGTTAATTCATTCAACCTTTATTTAGGCAGGTTAATCCCATTGAGCCTCGAGGACTCATTTACAAGAAAGCCTGGCTACAAACAAAGAATGATGACAACAGCAACAGTGGATTTTCCTTGGACAATCAACAATAGACAATCATAAGAGAGGCATACAGATTTTTTAACAAGTTAAAACAAAGATATCAAAGTAGCAAAATAGACAGATTATAAGGCAGATGTAAATTCAAGCAGATGATGAATGATGTTGTTTGTTCTTTAAAAGACATTAGCTTGTAAAAAAAAAGTTAATATTATTAATAGATCACAAATGTTTTAAAATTTTCAAATTGGGTTCAGAATTTTGATGAGGTCAACTATGAAGTTGAATGAATGTAATTTTATGCTCAACTTGGAAGTGCTTTTTTTCTACTGCTACTTGATCTCAAATACTACACATGACTGTGTCAGTAGTGGCCCATGGGCCACATACCAGAATATGGGCTGAAACATGGTCCAACAGAATTCAAATTACACAATTCAAATACAGTTCTGGTCGCCCAAGTTTCAGCCCATTCACATATTACAGCCACAGTGGGGGCCCCTTCCAGCCCAGAGGAGTTCAGATTCAGTACAGCTGCAATTTTTCATGTCAACTCTGTGTTTAAAGATTTTGGTGACACATTTTTTGTCAACATTAACAAACAAAAACATCTTCTTGTTTTCTACAAACCTTTTCCTCTGATATCCAGACTGAACATACTTTGTACATTAAAACACACACATAACACACACTGATTTAGGAGTTATTGCCTATTGACTCACGTAGTAGCTCAAAGCAGTTCGCTGAAACTAAAACCAGCCACATTGCATCTAAAGAGTTTATTTGTTCCTTACCACCTAAAACCAGGTGCTATAGGCAATGTTATAAACATGGGAAAAAGAACAGCTGTATTTTGTATTGCTATGATACTTTGTCTTGGAATGTGAAGTTTAACCCATCGGTACAAATTTATGGATGTGCAAGGTGCTATTGGATCAGATGACATTGTGTAACATGTTTGTCTTTAAAAAAAAATCTAAATTAATGTAATTATTTGATGAAATGTCTGCAAGATAAGGCAGCATGGTGGAACAGATGTTAGAGCTGCTGCCTCTCAGCGAGCAGGTCGCCCCAGTTCAAACCCCGGCCGGAGGCCTTTCTGGGTGGAGTATGCATGTTCCCTCCGCGCATGTTTGGATTTTCTCCAGGTACTCTGGTTTCCTCCCACAGACCAAAAACATGCATGTTAGTCTGATTGGTCCTTAGGTGTGAGTGAATGGTTGCTTGTCTCATTTGTCTCTGCGTGTTCCTGTGATGGACTGGAGACCTGTCCAAGGTGTCCCCTGCCTCTCACAGAGTGACTGCTGAATATGGGGCCAGTGACCCCCGCAACCCAAAAAGGAAGAAGCAGGTAATGATAAGGGATGGATGTCTGCAAGCTGGTTTGTTTCTGTTTATGTGTCTATTAAAAAAAAGAGAAAAGATAAAAGCTCACATAAAGAACACCAAAACGCTTTATGAAAAAAATCAATCTACTTCCGTGGACACGTCCTTCTGTACCAACAGCACTTCCTGAGTAAATAAAACTAAAATAAATAGGTCATGTGTTTCAGAAGAGAGCTTGTATCAGAAAAGAAAAGACAACACATTGGAATGAGACCATAGGAAGAATGTCTGATTTAAAACAATGCACTATGTAGAAGCAGAGGAATGATCCACTTCGAGTTGACTGTGACTGGATTATTCTGTTTATTTGCATTTATATAGTTCTTACTTCAAAGTTGAGACAAGCTGCTTTTTTTAAAAGAACATTAAAGAGAATTTTCACATGTCATGACAAAGTAGGGGTATAAGGACTTTATGCAGAATTATGCAGATGTAGCAGGTGTTATAGGATTACTAAGTGGATGTGTGGCACTAGAGGTAAATTAAAAGACATCTTGGGCCATCAGAAGACATTAGAGGTGAGCTTTAAATGAGATAAGTCTCTGAGATCAGTACTGTAAAGATACTGAAGCTGCCATTGATTCCTTCTAACAACTAGCCTCATCTTCTTCGGAACTGTTAACGACAGCTCCTCCTGAGTAAGTGATATGACAAAAACATCCACCATATAATCTCTTTGCAAAACAAACCCATTTATCTGCCTCATTCACCTCAGGGGTTGTCCCATTCTTCTGCCTCATTAATGATGCCATAGTTTGGATAACACCGTGATTATTCTTGCTTGGCCAGTCCATTCTGGATGTGTCATATCCTAAATGACTCTAGATTGCAGGGATTTAGCCCAAAAGGAGCTAAGAGCACACTTCCTGTATTTTTTTATTATCATGTCAGAAATAAAGAGGAAGAAAGGCTATGTGCTATTCATGAGGGTCATTCAGACAAAGCATATTTAACCACAAAAGAGGGGAGAAAGAAGCTGGGCAAATAAGGGCAGGGTGAAAATTTCTTCTGCCTTGACAGACTTAAGTAGCCTATTACATGATGGTGAGGCTTTCATCTATTACTTCAAGGAGGTAGAGAAGATAATCACCACTGTTATTCCCCATCTGATGTGCCCCAAGCCACCTATTACCCTGTGGCCTGCAGCAGTCTGAGCTGAATACAGAAAGTGGAGCTTTCCTCATCATGCTCAAAAGGAGATGTTCATCAAATTGTATTTCTGTGAACAAGAGACAACAAAAACCACCTTCAGCCTCCCTCATCATATTCCATCATGACTTATCCACCTGCATTTTTGTTAATTTGCTTAACGAGATGAGTCGTTGTCCCTTATGTCTTGCTGTAAACACACACATATAGGGGAAGTATCATTTCTTAGGTCATTAGTTCTGCTAATCAGCTCTCTAATTACAGGCCATTAGAGTTGGGTGTCTGATGCATCTCTTCTCTGCAGGACCTTCGACACGATGCTTTGACGCTTAACAAGCAGCTGAATATCAAAGGCGCTCACCTCTAGATGAGGACTGTTTTCAGACAAACTATTACAAGCATGCATTTACATCAAGCATGTCTGGAGTGTGTTTTGTTATTGTATTGCAGGGATGGATCACTGGTTTAATTAAAAGCTTTCAGATCAAACCAAAATCATCAAAGTCAGACATAAAAAGTCTCACTCCTGTTTCAAAAAGTGCCGACTGAAGGCTTAAACTTTAAAGCAGAGTAACAACTTAGAGAGAATATCCTAAAGCATGCTCAACAATCCAGGTGGGTAAATCTAACAAGGTCAAGTCAGGTCCTCTGACTGACAGAATGTATAACTTAGAGAGAAATTACTGGATTTTTAACAGTGGGTGTGGATATTTAGTGGGCAATGCCGCAGTCTCGTTATCCTGAGGCTGCAGGTTGGAAACCGGATTGCACCAGGAATTAAACTAAACATCTGGTTAAAGTCTGGATTAAAAGTACATTTATATGTTTAAATTCAAATTCACTTCACCACTTGATCTTGACGAGGTCGGACGCATTTTTCCATTTCTTTGCCTCTCTGCTTTGCTGCTCTGTCTTGTCTGTGAAAATGCTTCCGAGCCTCTCTCTACAAATCTTCTGAATCATAATTATGGACTTGATTTGGTCAGTTGGTCCCTCAACACAACTGATAAAATGTCTTCAACAAGAAGACAGGCTGTAGGCGAGCCGATTTGCCCTGTTGGCATGCACACACAGCTGGATATCGCAATGACTTGGAAAACTTGATGATGTGTCTACCTCTGCTGCCATTTGTGGATTTTAAGGACGCATTTATAATTAGATTTATGATAGCTGGTCCCTGCTTTTTGGATTTGGCTGGTTCCTGGTCTATCTTCAATCAAGGAAGTCGTCGACAGCAAATTTGGACCCGATCATGCTGCTTGCCTTTGATGGCTTGGTGCGTGCCTCGAGCACCCAGACTCAAATGCTTTTGGTAGAATGGATCAGATCTCGGGGATTATTCTTAGTCCTTTGGTGTGGTCATGTAATGTGGATATTTTGGAACCAAGTGGACCAACACAGACTCAAGTTCGATGTTATTAAGTTCTACCTGTCCCCATAACAATCATGTTCATCTGAATTTGTCTCCCTTGGCTGGCCTTGCAGGCCATCTTATCTGAATTTGCCTGGAAGATATGTAATCTGATGTTCTACACCCCCCGCCCCCCACCCCACCCCAATTGAGGAATTCCAACTGATCAACCAGAGGAAACTAGCTAAATAAATCATTGTGTCATCATTACAAGACTCTTGGATTCCCATAGGCATTGTCCTTGGCCATTACCCGACATTCCTCGAGAATGTTTACGGATCTCACCAGAGGGAACTGGTTGATTATTACATCCTTATCAGCACTCTTAAGGCCCTAGTATAGCTCTGCGTTTGGCCGAACCCTGCCCGACGCCGTTCGAACGCAGCGGCACAAGCCTTTGAACGCTGGCGCGAACGCGCCAAGCTCAAATTTTACAACCACGTACGCAAGCGCGTGGCTCCGGACTGTTTTGTATGTGACACAAATGTATTAAATTCCCTTTCTTCATCCCTGATCTGGACTTTTCTTTTGTTTTTGCCAAAAGTCAAGTGATCACTTCCTCCTCCACTGACTCCATGACTGAAATGATGAGAAATGAATGAATTTGTCACAAGCGAAATCAACTCGGGTCCAACGTGGCTGAGCGAGGTTTTGCAGATTTCCTGGTGTGCTGGACCAGCGCTCCCTGTTTTTATTTTATTTTTTAGAACTTTTAATTAACATATAAACACAGAACACCGCAGCAGCTGCAGCCAGAGCCAGCTGCCAGCTCGTGTCTTTTTTCCCCTACCCGACCTGTCAATCAATTCAGTTGGCGTGTCAGCAAATGGCCAATCAGCGACCTCGTAGGTAAACGCTCTGCCCTGCTGTTGCTCAAATGACATAAAGTATTTGGAGCAAAAATGCAAGCATTAACGCAAGAACGAACGCAGAGCTATACTGTAAACTGCCTGCGCACAGAAAGCACGTGTAGAGCGGCGTTCGGCCGAACACAGAGCTATACCGGGGCCTTCAGACTGAAGAAATCTTTTGGATAAAAGACGTAGTGTTTCACCATAAAGAATCCGTCCAGAGGACCTGACTCAACCTTGTTAGAAAGCTTGAATTGCGAAAAGGAACTCACCTTTTCAGCAGTAACCATGGCGATGATAGCAACACCCTGCTCCCATACCATTTGCCAGAAGTCTTGACATGTGTGTGACAGAGGACCCTGTGTTGCAATGTAATGCCACTCCTGTTCACCTACTTTAACCTAATGGCACGAGAGATGAGTTGGGGTTGGAACATCAGCAGTGTTTGGGGCTTGAGATTATTTCAAGGAACTAAAACATTTGGAAATAATTGCTATATGCATCTCTGTGCAACTTACCCTGATGTGTGATGCGTTGATGTAGCCTATGCTGTTTTCTTTAGTGGGAACCAGCTTCACTCTGGTGTCCTCATAAGGCACGACATCTTGGTAGCGGTTTTTGTCCACATTTTCTGGATAACTGGCGATGGTGCACTGTCTTCCTGGACGACACATCGGAACACTCTCGTACTCTTTATAAAACTCACTGTTTTCCATCTGCTCCTCCAGCTGTTTGCACTGACATAAACAAACAGGTCGTTCATGTCAGCAATAAAACAAGAGCCTCAAGCTGAAAACAGTTTGAGTTGAGCCTCTGATGCTGGACTCCTAAACTCAGGACTACAGCAAGAACTGAATCCATCCATTTTTTTTTAGCAGAACCCGAACAACACTAGATTCCCTTGTTGAACAGTGCCAAGCAGTACTAGTAATGTGACTACTGATGTTAACCCATGTATATAAAGTACTCCTATTCAAAGAATCAGTTTCTTCCATTCTCTCGTTCATGGGCTAAAGAGCTATCAAAGGTTGTCGGGTATAAGATAGTAGATTTATTTAAGGTTAGAATGGGGTCCAAGACCATCAGTAAGAAGGTGTCAACTGTCTGTGCAGTTCTTTGGAAATGGAAGAAATATAAAACGGCCCTCAGTCTGGAGCTACTTGCTAAGTCTTGCCTCATGAGGTGGATGCATGAGAATTGTGAAGGATCAACCTGCAACTATGAAGTTTCCTAATATCCTGAAGACGGTTGGGACACCACTGAAACTGTGCACCTGAGCGTCTTTCAATGGAAAAATTCAGCATCAAATACTGAACAAGCTCAGATTGTGCCAACTGAGTTTGCACTTGTGTTTTTCAGTAGCTAAGCTACGTTTTTGGTAAACAGATGGCAAAAAATAGACTGAACATTTTTACTTAAAGCAGGAAGTAAAAGAGCTTCTTCCAGTTCAGGGTTGCAAGGGTTTGGTCCATATCTGTCAATCAACAGGTCGCTGTCCATCCCAGGTAAACATCTTTTAAAGGTCAAAAGTTTCAATCCTATTACAACTTAAGAGCAAAAAAAAAACATTGTGAGGTTTAAAATTACTTCTTTTGTAATGGAAATAAGTGTTTGATTTCAAGGTGCTACTCTGTTGGCATTAGGAAGTGCTACACACTTTCAAAAAGCAAGTAACTGAAAACCTGAACATCCTACCTTCTCATCATTTGATACTTGCTTGGGCTCGTCCTTCATCTCCTCCTGCCCTGGTTTCCTGGACACTGACAGGCGTTTGAGACCAGCCAGTCTCAAAGTCCTCATCTTCTTCACCCCTGACCAAAAGCTTTTCTTCATCCTCTGCTGTGACCCAGAAAAAGATCAAACTGAATGCCAATGAGCGAAAAAGCAGACACACACGGGGGAGGGACTACACATATTTGGTGGGGGATTTCTGGAAGTGTCACCTTTCAGGTTTAGCAATGTTGCGGTTCTCCATTCCTGACTTGATGAATGAATCGTCTAGTCTTTTGACGCATCCACTCGTGATCTTGGTTGTTACTTTTAAATATTAACAAACACTATTTAAGATCTGAACTACAGAGACCAGATTTGGCTGTGATTCTTTTAGACGCCACAATGAAACCAAAAGATCAGAAAATTCTTTCAACCTTTATTTATCCAGGTTAGTCTCATTGAGTCTCAGGGACTCATTTACAAGAGAGACATGTTATTAGTACAGATAAGCTTCTATGATTTATAAACTTTGTTTTTTCTTGTATATGTCACATTGGGAGCGGCACGGTGGTGCAGTTAGTAGAGCTGATGCCTCTCAGCGAGAAGGTCATAGGTTCAAATCCCAGCCCAGAACCTTTCTGGGTGGAGTTTGCATGTTCTCTCCATGCAAGCAGAAGCTTCCTCCCAGACCAAAAACATGCATGTTAGGCTGATTGGTAACTCGAAATTGTCCGGTGCAAGAGAGAGTGAACGGTTGTTTGTCTCTATATGTGTCACTGGACTGGAGATCTGTCCCGGGTGTCCTGTGTCTCTCACACAGTGCTGGATATGAACACCAGTGACTGCGACCAGAAAAAGGAAGAAGCAGGTAAAAATGATGTCTGTCACATGGTTTTATGCATCAAACTAAGGCAGGAAGTTATGACCATAACTGATCTTGATTGGGGGTGGAGTACGGTATTACTGTACCACAAATAGCTTTTATTGAGTTTAGCTAACTGAAAAAACAAAACTTTTATTTTGTAAGAACTTGTCTGTTGTAAATATTATCCATCACATACTCAACAAAGTTATCATGTTGTCCGGCGTATAAGTCAGTTTTATTTGCAGATTTGTCAGTCCTGGGACTTACACGCAGAAGCAACTTTTTCCCCAATTCATAACAAATTTTGACTGATGCTTTAAATTTCTGAGAACTGCAGTCCTCCCGACCCGTGTGTGCTCGCATCACTCAGCTGGTACAGGTGGAGGAACGCTGGAGAGCTAGCAGCTCCGGACACGATGGATGGATGGTGCCGCCCAGGTGAACTGAAGCTGTTTTGACCATAAAAGTGCATTTATTAAGGAAAAGTTAAAATGAAATACACCTTTACTACAAGGTCGAACAAACAAATTATTTTAAAGTGTTAATCTTGTTAAATTTCTAAGAACTGCAACAGCAAGTCTTCCCGTGCACGCTCGCTTCACTCAGCTGGTGCAGGCGAAGAAACGCTGGAGAGCTAGTGGCTTGTGCTGCAATGAATGGATGGATGGCGCGGCCCAGGTGAAATAACTGTTTTGACCATTAAATAAACACATAATAAACATGACAGCTAAGCAGTGACACATAATAAATGCAATGTATGTTTTTTTCCTCTTCATGCCTTTTTTGACTGATGCAATTTGTACTTTGGAGCGACTTATATGCCAGAAAATACGGTAAGTCAGGTCCTCTGGACGGTTTTTCTGTTGAAACGTTTCATCCATCAGTCTGAGGAGCCACAACAAACTCAGTCCCACAAGCTACCACATACTGAAATAAAATGCATTTACCACAAGGTGGGATGACAATTTGATGTCATAAAAACCCTCTTAATACTTATTTGTGGCTTTTCCACACTTTTAATCAGTAAGTTTCTTTAATACATAGTTTATACAAATTTCTGTACAATTTTCAGTGAAGCGGCACTTTACATTGTGTACATTATGAAACATACCTGTACATGGACAAACATTTACTTTTTGGGCACAAAGTTCTTTTTTTTCCTCCAAGTTTGCAAACATCATTGCAACACCAACATTTCAAACAAAAGAAACTGTCCGATGAATTGTTGTTCATGTCAACAACAGCATTGTCAACAACAACCAGGGCACCTGATTAAGTTGGCACCTTCAAAAGCAAAACTTAAAAATAAAAATCTTCCGAGTTGCCGTGCCTGTAAACATTGTTTCTGTGCAGTTTAACCTTTGATTTCAACTCATGAGTGAGAGTCGCAGAGGGAAAGCAACTTGACCAGACTTCAGTAGAGCAGAACGACAGGAAGTGATCATTTATTCTTATAGCACTGAAAACAAGTGGAGCAGCTAAAATACTGTTCTTCAGACCCCCCACACTGCATGTCCCCACTGCACCCCTTCTTTTAGAGGCTTTAGTTTCTGGACTTCTTGTTCGAGTTCAACATTGCTTGTACAAAAATGCTGATTGCTTTAATAAATTACACTGAAAGACAAAAAAATAAAATACAATACAGAACCCTATCAGCATTTTAGTGCAGATATTTAAGCACATTGTAACATCAACACCACTCTGAAAGTTATTTTCTTAAACCACAAACCCAATATTTTGTAATCAAAATGATTTTTGTTTCTTCCAAACGTCTGACGCAGTTTCCCATCAGTCCAGTGGTTTACAACAACCAGTCTGGTGTGATGTTAAAATGAGGTATTAAACAGCTGAAAAGGCAATTTAATATTTTAAAAGTAGACAGCGTAACTTCACTAAATCCTACAACCAAAGCTCAGTGCTGATTGTTTTAAATCGCTCTGAATTCTGGGAATTAATATTTCAGCTTTGAGTAAAACCAATCAAGCAACAGCAATCAAAATATATTCATTTAAAAAGTGTCCTTAGTCAAATGAAAATAAAGGTTTTCAATACACATCTATATTAGTTTGTTTAATGCAGCTTAATATTGAGTCACTATGTACAGCATGGTACGATGAAAGTGCTGGGCTTTATTAAACAATTCTGTTTGTAAAAAACAAAAAATAGATAATACTGTTCAGGTCACAGTCTGTAGGCTTCTTCATATGGCGTTATAGCTTTGCACATTCAAAGAATCGATGCCTTCAACATAAACTTAATACTTAACACAAGTGGGGTCCAAACTTTGGCCTCGAGAATTTTAACAGAATTTAAAAGTTGCATCAATGCAGCATAAAGTCCTCCTTCCATCATCTGGGATGAGTGACCCAGAAGAAGTCTATGCTCAGATCAGCCTGGAATTGTGGAGATACTCCATGAGGACCTTGTAGACGAAGGTGTACTGAGACAATGTTTGTACCATGTTCGACCTCTGATCACGCAGGATCTGCAGATACTTTGGGACATCCAACGACTGAAAGAGACAATATTCATCAACATTAATACAGAAACGAGTGTGTGTTGGGTGTGTGTGCGTCACTTTTATGATCATATGTACCTCATTGTGGTCCAGACAAGCTATCATGACCTCAGACAGGATGACGACTCCAGAGCGACCCACTCCAGCACTGCAGTGGACCACCACGGGAGGGTTGATGTTCTTTGGATCACTGATGCTGTTTGTGTGTCTCCTCACAGACTGGATCTCCTCCAGGTACACTGGAGAATTAAACAGATAAGTGAAGAAAAACTAAGGCATTTTCTGCAATCCTTTATAAATAAGTGATTGAAGAGTTTAACAAATTACTGTACGTCTGGGTTCACACAGCAGAAATAGTCCCTGGGTGAGGATTAGGTTTGAGAGTAAAAGAAAAATACGGTTTGCACTAGGGCTGGGTCATATCATATCGTAAATGATAATACCGGTAAAAATAGCTTGCCCGGGCAAAAAAGTTATATCACGATATGCTAATTTCATGACGTAATACGTCAGGGCGCCCCGCCCCCTACAACCAAGCGCTTTGAAGTCGTGCAAACCTAACTGCGCACCTCCCCTCCACCTGTCTGTGGTAAAGCTAGCTAAAAAGCTAAAAACAAACAACGCGCTTCTCTCCATCCAGCTGTAAGTTGCAGATACAGAGAGCTCGCCCCCCCCCCCCCCCCCCCCCCCCCCGCTCTGAGCTGCCGCTACTGCGTGTCCCCTCTGTCTGTACAAACACGCGCGGCTCAATTGTCTCGAGTTCCACAGTCACCGAGGCAGGTGATAAAGACAGATCAGTCAGATAAATCATGAATAGATGAAGCTGAAACACCAACAAGCTTTAGGGTCAGCTGATCACCTTGTTACAAGTTCTAGAAGTTCTAGCTCATTTAAAGACAACATATTTTGTTGTACGGTAGGTTTAATTTATGCCCAACAGATATTAAGCTTCATTTTATATTTACCGTATTCGCCGTTTCATTATACGCTCCAGTGTATAATACGCTTTGTCCAATTCTTGCCAATAAACCAGAAAAAACAGTACCTAATACGCTCCGGTGTTTAATAC
>JARVJN010000835.1:2584405-2598935 GCA_031763805.1 Argolebias nigripinnis | reverse complement strand
GTCCGCTCACCGCAGCTCACCGCCGCCGTGCGGACGCAGTGTAAATTCACTCATTGATTATAATGGCTGCGTATTTGTTGCGGAGGTCGCACCGGAGCGGAGCCGGAACGCATGTAGTATAAATTTGGCGTTAGACAGACATATATTCAGGAAACAGCATGCTTTGTTGTAAAATGTCAGCTCTCACTATATTACAATTCAGAACGTTTGTTTTTTGTTTCAGGCTGTTTCATTTTATTTTATTTTATTGCTGTCTCTGATTCAGGAGTGGCTTGGCTTGAAGAATGAGACATATGTAGCGCATGTCTTTGAGTTAATCAGATGATTAGGGCGTGACACCAGGATTTTACAATGTTGAACCTCTTCACAATATTCTTAATTTTCTGAGATGCTGAAATTTGTTTTTTGTTTTGTTTTGTAAACCAGAATCATCAAAGTTACAAAAATCAAGGGTTGAAACATTTCACTTTGTGTGTAATTAATATAAAATATGAGAATCAATTTCTGAAAATATTGACCAAAAATTCAACTTTTTCACTATTTTCTGATTTTTTTTAGATGAACCTGTATTAACTGTTTATGATATTTTTGTACAGATTCTCACTTTTAATTTTTTATAGCTGTTTTATTTTCATCATAGAGCACCTTTGCTGATTTAAGGAACGCTTTTCTTTAAAAAGAAAATAAAAGAAACAATGTTGGAGTATTATCAAATAATTCCGAAGCATATAAATACCAAGTGCCTAGCCAGATCCCTGAATGATTTTCATTTTAAAATATAACTGTGCTGCTTCAAACAGAATCCATATGTTTTACCAATAATTTGCATTTGCACTTGAAGTAATCCATCTGAATTTTTATTCACTTTTGTTCTCACTTTCTTATCAGCAGTGGAGGTAAAAACTCTAGAGCTCTGACACTCATGAGTCATGAGCTCATCTGTCTGTTGCTGACACTTTAATTTTGGGATAGAAATATCAGACGTTCTTAAACTGAGAGAAAATCTGAGTGACTCTTCTTACTGATGTCTTGCTCCTCTCACTGGTTTCCATTTTTTGGTGTCCCATCTGTCTGTTGCACTCTTCATCTCTCTTCCTCCTCTTATCGACTCATCTCTAGTCCTGCTCATAGAAAGGATGCAATCATAAAGCAACCGACATTTAACTAGATTCCTCATTTCTTCTCTATTGATCTGCATATACACATTTATAAAGTTCTCCCTGAAATAATACTTGTTTTTCTGTGTTGTAATATAATACACAAAATATAAAAAAAACACAAGTCTCCAATTTCTTAGCATACAGATAACCCACAATTTGTATGCCTGAGTTTAAAATAAAGTTGTACCAAAACCTTGCTACTAGCTGTATCAAAATTAAATTACAATTACATAAAAAATACATTTTACACATCATACGGTGAAATCTTGCATAAATTATAGGCTTCAGAATATATGTTGTAAATGACTTTCAGATAGTACCAAATAAAATTTTTGCTCAGTATCTGTAAAATCTGACCAAGTTAAAGCAAGTTTTGTGTTTTCTATGGTTGATAAGCTGTGGCAGCCATTTTCAGTTGGATTAACTCCAGGAGATAATCAGCTGTAGATGTCCATCCAATAAATACTTGTTGAGAATTGTGTTAGCATTAGTGGTTAATGAGATTTTTGTTGCTGACAAACAGGGTGGACCCAAAACCCGCGGATGGCCTGCGGTTCTCAGAAATCGCCTCCACCTTCCGGTTAAGCTCGTAAAGCAGCTGATTTATTGAGGTCATGGCACGGATCAAACTCTCACTCTGACTAGGAAGCTTAGACATGGCAGTAATCGCCGCTGAAGTCTTCCTCAATTTCCGATAGAACAGTGCTTCACAGGTGCCAAACAGTAAAGCGCCTGCCACCATAAATCCAATAATGTAAACATCTTTGACATCCTCCACAGACAGGACTGACAGACACATGACCTTCCACTCACCCCAGGAATCCATCAGGTAACCCCCAGAGTGTGTCTGTGGCGGGCAAGCTGGCTTCCCCGGGCCGTGTCGCTTTGTACAAATAAATCTTGTCAATAGAGTTGATCGTCCATGACACCAAATCCATAATCACGAAGTCATTATTTTGACAGGGTGTGTTCCGGTAAATGTTTTCTAGGATCAGGTAACTCTCAGGCTTACTCTTAATAAAGTTATGAACAAATATGACTGCCTTGAATGAATAAAACCTTTATTAGACATGCAAACTTAAAATAAATACACAAACACTAATTTTAAACACAACAGCCACTTACAAGCTTCCTAATATCAAATAAGTGCTGCCCCTTCAAGTAAGCATTTTTTATTCTACCCGTAAAAAAATATCTGCTCCTTAAAGTATATTCATGGGCAATGTAATTAATTGTCAGGGTGGGGGGTCATTGTGTGACATGTGCAACATGTATAAAATTGTCATGGCTTTTGTAATTTTATGTTGTCGTGGCTAAGAGGGTGGAGCAGCCATCTGGAATTGGTTTAAATCACAATGTTTTTCCATTGTCGATGTGCATCTAGTGATACTTTCGGAGAGTTTTGTTGAAATATTTTCACCCATTCATAAGATCTGTTGCAACAAAACAACAAGATAGACATCAACAGTTATCCATCCATCCATTATCTTTACCCTTTTCTTCCATTTCGAGTCATAGGGGGTCACTGGTGCACATGTCCGGCCATCACTGTGTGAGAGGCTGGTACACCCTGGACAGGTCTCAAGTCCATCACAGGGACACAAAGAGACAAACGAGACAAACAACATTCACTCTCTTACCAAAAGCTAGGGACATTTTTGAGTTACCAATCAAAATATTAAATATTTGACATGCCTCTCAACTACTACTACAATTTATGTCACAATCTATAAAATGGATGGAGTTATTGACATGTTTGTGTTGATAAGGTGGTTAAGCTGTGGCAACCATCATGAAACGGGTTGACTCTAAAACTTTATCAGTTATAGATGCAAATCCAATGATTACACTTTGAGAGTTTTGTTAAAATCTGTCCTGCGGTTCATGAAATATTTTGCTAACAGACAAGCAGACACAACCTTTCACTTTTTGGTGGAATTTGATAAAAACAGAAACACAAAAATCAGATAAGGATCTTTGTTTTTCAGCAGCATTATCCTGAGCTTATCGAAGAAGCTGCACCACTCTGATGCAACAGGGAACAAGTTCTCCTCCTTTTGCCTCACCTGAGCATATTTGTCTGAGACTAATGTCTGTAAGACAACCCAGTTGCCACTCGATGAAAGCAACTATCTGCTTCATGCCTGTGCTCTCTTTCTCTCCGTTTCAAAACTCAAAACACACGTGTGCCGTGCATAAACAGTCTGAGGTGGCAGATATGAAATGCACAGCAACATGGCTGTTTTTTTGCAGCAAACATCAGATTTTTATATCATTATTTCTCAGGGAGGTTTGAGGCGTGATGGAATTGGGTCTGTTGTTTATTATTCTGTCTTGGGATCCCGAGCTGCTCAGAAAACATTCAGCCTAACGATGCCTATGGGTATTGGAATATCCCTTTTTTTCCCCCTGCTTTTACATATACCACATTCATGAGGGATTATTTTTTCCAACAGAGCAGATGGAGCAATTTGTATAACGTTTTTATTTTCTCTATTTTTATCCAAGCATGGACGAATAATGTTAGTTGACCGTGAACTGGAGTAAACAATGTGGACTCTTCGACTTTGGAACTTTCAAGCATGATGACATCTTTGCATCACAGGAACATGCAACACTTTTGAGCATGTCTCCTCTGTGTTGGATTCATATTTCATGACAATACAAACCAAGATAAGCCATATGGTAATGGAGGTTGGACCTGCCTTGAAATTCCCCCCCAGCTAGAGGTGGTAGAACGACCTAATGAAGCAGCAGACTGTGGGCTGCCTGGGGTCAGAATAGGAAAGGAGTTCAGATGGCTATGGTCAGTGGCAGCAGCAGCTAAGTGCTGTGACGTAACCCCCCCACCCCCCCACCCCCAGGACACACAGAACACTGGCCAGGCAGCCACAGAGGACAAGGACTGATGTTCCCAACTGCAGTGCTGTGCCAAAAGGAATAGAGGTATTCTAGTTGTGACTCTGTGGGGGGGAGGTAGACATTTGTTTGGAAGTGGGTTTGCATATTTTTTTGTGCGTGAAAATCAAATTAGAGCCTGGCCAATATGCTTTTTTCAATAGCTAATGTAATTTTGAAATCAGGGCGGCTAATGTCCAATATATTAAGGCACATTTTGTGTTTGACCTAAAAAAATAACAGTTTATTATTCATATACATGACAGTGAACCTAAAATGAAACAGTATCTTAATAAATCTGTCCAATAGTAGGACATATTGGCCAAAGAGTGTATGATTGTCATTAGTTTAAACAAGAAAGGATGGTCCCTTGACTTTGTCCTGAAGCATGATGACTTGTTGACGTGTTTATTGATAAGATACGATAGTATAGAACTTTACTGATCCTGCAGGAAATTGTTGTGCCAGAGTTTCAATACAAAGGGAGATACACAAGGAATCGAAAAATATGTAAATAATAATAATAATAACAGAGAATATAAAAACACCAACAATCAAGGTCTAAAACAGGTCACAGACAGAAACATTAAAATGTTTATTGTGGTGCAGGATTAATTTTATTGTCCTATGTGCAGAAAGGGGAGGGGTTGAATAATCTGATGGCCACAGGGAGGAAGGACTTCCTGTCTTGTTCTGTGGAGAACCTGGGTGGTCTCAGTCTACCACTGAAGGAGATATGGTAGGAGTCCAGTGTGTCATGCAGGGTCCACCTGCTTTAGTTTTTCCAACGATGAGTTGTAGGTGGTTCTGTCCACATCACTCCACAAAGCTGTACAGTATATACACCAGTATACCACAGTATATACACTATTCCAACAAAAAGCAACCCTGACATGAAGGGAACCTCCATCATGGAAAGCACATACATATACTGTTGTGGATATTTTAACTCGGAATAAGACAAGGGACTCAAAAATGACCACTGGGAGATTTATTTGAACAATAATAATTGAAGGTTTCATTGTTTTGCCATTTTTTCCACATGGCTTTTTTCTCCTGAGACTACAATATTCCAATTCACTATGAATGCAGTGTTTCCTTGGTATATGTATTTCCTCCACAATTTCTTTTTACCTCTAAGACCGTTTTAAGAAAGAAAAAAAAATCATGTTCTTGAACATGTCTTCATAGCACTGGGGGACATTCTCAGTACAAGAAGATATATCTGAGGCACTGCAACCTAAACTAACCAAAACATGTATAAGTATGCAGGATTTACAGACTTCACTTGTAAACCTTACATAGTTTCAGTGTGATTCAAATGTATCATTTATGTCACATATATATAGTACTTTACTGGGCTGAGATTGTTGGAAACAATGTGAAAACCCAAATTTGAGAAATTGTTGTATTTTTAAGACATTTTTTGCACAAAAGATGTTTACACAAAGTCACACTAAAATTTTAATCAGGATTTGCAGTGAGCTGGTAAAGATATTGATATAATTGTTCAGCTTTAGTGGTGTAAAGTAACCAAAACTAAGGTGAGAAGTGGTCAAAATTTCAGATGTCAGTAGCATTTTGACAAAAAAATTGTCACACAAATGACAGCGAGTGACTCACTCGTAACTTAAGAACATTTGCAAAGGTTTTGAGGTGTTTTTGTTTTTTTAACTCTCTTGCAAATCTCATTCACAATTTGCCACAAACAATGAAATACTATCGAAGGATTTACTGGCCTAACACACTGGGAGTCAGAATCTCTCCCAGTGCTATTAAATATGTTCACCTGTTCATGAGTGTATTTTAAATAGATCTAAATAGGAACTATGCACAGATTCTAAGTTAAAATCACATCTATTGCTCCAATAAAAGATTGATAGTGTCAAGTTCAACACTGCTCAGTTTGGAAATGTGTGACTCCTAATCGTACACTATGGTTGCACTATGGGCTTGAATCTTATTTGTTTTCTCAAATCCATTTTTTAAAAAACAGGTATATTCACATTATAATTTAAATGACACTGTCATCAAACTCCAGTGTGAACAGTCTTTGGCCCTGGACTGACCTGCATGAACAAAAGAAGACGTGACCTCACATGCAGCATGTTTCATTTGCAGAAGTAAATATGGATGGTACACATGTCGGCATATGTTCTATTTGTTGTTACAATCAGACTCGATTACGTTTTGTATGACATGATTTTTTTGTCCAGTTACTAACTTGCTTCTAATCTTCTTCCTAGCTACTCCAATACAGACTTGCAATAGATGCAATAGATGCATTTCTGTAGATATATTTCTTTTTCAACTTTGGCACCTTATTTTTAGTATTTTAGTATTATTTTTAGTATGTTTTTAGTGTTTTTGCTGCATGCCTTGGTATTTTTTTTTTTTTTGGTGAGTCGAGATGGTTCTTTTCATCCGACGCATTTCATTGAATTGTTGACCTTGTGTTGATTTTTTATATGGCAAATAAACCAAACCTGAACCTGAATATCACTCTAGTTGATATAATCCAACAGCAATGATGATATATGTTGCTGTAGATGTTCAGTCATCCAGGATATTGTAATTAAAAAATATTAATCTAGTTCTAGTCTAATTTTGTAGATAAAGACATTGTGGATTCCTGAACTTTAAATGTCAAACTTGGGAGTTAATATTATCAGTGCATGGATTGACCCATACCGTACTTCGTGCATGTAAAAGTTGGAAGAAATGAGATGAAATGCAGGATAAGTGGTTCAAAATTTAAACTAGATTTCTGCAGCTTAAGCTATTTTCAAAATGTATAATTTTAATGTTAAATTTCATATTTCTTGGCCATTTCCTGCTGAACCAAATGAAAACTACTTGCTTTGCTGTTGGTGGCAGTCTTGTTGTTTGTAAGTGAGAGTGAAATACGTGATGGGGAATTGAAAATTATTATGCTCAGAAATTCAAAAGGACACAGAAAAAACACAGCCCCTAACAGAAATGAACTTTGTTCTTACATTTGGTGTTTGCGAGCTGTGGCCTAGCAAAAGAAGAAGAAAACAGCTTTTGAAAATAAATTATTTCACCTTGAAAAATTCCTGCAGAAGTCCAGTGTATCAAGGGTTGATCTTTGAAATTCATATGTGTTCAGAATGTTGATTTCTCTTTTTTCTTTTTTTTTTTCTCTTACACAGAAATTGCATCAGGACACAATTTCTTGAATCACTGTGGACAGAGAGGATAAAAAAAAACCACCAAGTCGAAGTGCTGCACACATTTCTTTCACTTTACTGAAATATGAAAGCAATTTATTAGCATACACCTGAGAAAATATGAACCGTCTCTTCAAGAAGGTCATGATCTGCAACAAACTGTACATAATGTAATTTCATGCATAAACAGATGGGACGAACTCTTCCTTGTAGTCATCTAAATATTAGTATATGAATAAAACTCAGTACTGAACATTGAGAAAAAAAATACATTACAGCCTATAAAAGTGTTTGTGATTTCAGCTTCTCTCAAAGGACACAAAGAGGATTTTCTTACCTTCTTTTCAATCCTTTAAACTCCAGAGAGCAAAGGATAATCACACCTTCACTGAATCCAACTGAAGCCATCACCGTGAAGATCTAGTTAGCGACAAGATGGACTCGGGCAAAACTTATAATGCTGGTGAACTGTCAAGTTTTCAGTCTGCTGTTTGGCAGAAACTCCAATTAAGGAAGGAACCCGCAACAAACCAAGTGACAACACCAGGACTGCAAGGAAGATGGAAAGCCTTGCTTTGTAGGTAATGGAGACAACATGCCGCACCATGTAAAGCAGTTTTTAATGAAACCCTAGCCCCATAACTGTGTAGACACATTTTTCTTTTTCTCCTGAAAGGGATAGTTCTTTTGAAATGGGGTCATGTGTAAAGGTTATGAACAATTAATACCCTTAGTGAAATATTTTAATATTGCGGAAAGTAGTGCCTCCTGTTGTATTGACAGTGTTAAAGCTCTCTGCTACTAATTGCTCTTGCATGTATTGATATAATTATTTTCAAATAATTGCATAATGTAACATTGAGTGCAGTGGGAATGTTTCTAAAATACTATCACATAAAACATCTGAGGTTATTATCATTTGATTGGTTTAAAAGTGACTTAAATCCCTGTTGTGGCCATGCTAGCGTTTAACGTCAATCTTGTCAAATTTAGACCCCAACTGCACAAAGCTAAATATTTTGTTTGAAACATTTTTATTTCCTAATTTATACAACTATATTGTCCAGATGAAGAAGCATGAATTCAAACAAAAACTCAGCCAGATGTTGGTAAGCATCTCCACATTGATGAGAAACAAATACTTGCAGAGTGGCTAAAGACTCATGCAAAACAATGAGTGATTTTAAATTCATTATTGCAATTTAAAACTTCTAACCTTTTGAACACACAATCAAACTTAATGACAAATAAAAGCAGATAAAGCCAGGCAGAAGGTAGAACAACCAGTGGGATGTGTTATGTTGTTGTTTTAGTTTATAGCTCTTAATGCCATATTGGACATGCATAAAATAAGCTGCTATACAACAGTTTCTCCAAAAGTCTGTATCTCAAGGCATCACAATTAAACCAAACTTAGGGTTAGGGTTAAGGTTTAGGGTTAGGGTAGGATGTTCTCACTAAAAGTATTAGCATGTGAACTGGAGGTGAAACAGAGCAGAAAATCTTTTTTATTTTATTTTATTTTTTACTTTGTGTGAAGAGAGTTTGAACAGACTCATTTCGAAGAAATAGTCTAAAAGCTATTTAGAAGTAAAATAATATTGGCTAACAACATTTCCACAGAAAACAATATAGAAAAAGATGCATTGCCTTTAAGTACATCTTAGTATAGTCCCTGTGAGTCCCTGTGGCTTATTGAGACTAACCTGTATAATTACAGATTGAATGAAAAAAATAAAACTATGACTTGTTTTACTTCTATTTAAACATTTTTCAATGTAAATTGTTTTTTAAACATGTTATTGAAAAGCAAAACCAAACGTTAAATGCCAGGTTTGGAAATCTACTTATCAAAGTTAAAGACAAAATAGCTCCACTTTCAAGGATTTACCCTTCAAGGTAGAGCTGTCATTTCTAACCCAGAGCCCGTCCCTGACTGACCCAGATTAGGGTCGGGCCAGGCCATAATAATGTGCTTAATGTGCGGGCTGAGTCGATGTCAGACTTTTGATTGCATCCGCGAGTGTACGTGGCTGACGAACCAATTATATGGCAACATGGCCATCTGACCGTGTGCTGACCGACCTTGATAAATGTAAAAAGTTCAGTTAAGCTTCAGATGGACTACTGCCAGGCATCGATCCATCAAAGCCTAAATGAACGTTCAGCCCCTGCCCACAGCGGGAACGCACAGCCGACGACCCAAACAGATGAGTTCATAAAATATCAGACAAGTCAGAGCAGGGTCCGTGTCTGAATAATGCAGAATGCAGGCAGAAGCAGGGATTTAATGCACTTTGACCGCCATGAAAGGGACAAACACCTCTTCAGTTCCGATCTTCTGCCCCCTTTACACAGCCACGTGTATCCGCCGACCATTAATAATTGTAAAGGCCGTCAAAGCTTAATTAAAATGTTGAGAATTTTTTCAGATTCTGACCTGTAATTACCGTCAATTTGTCGGGTCGGGTGGGGTTCATAAAAGATGGCTACGGGCTGGGGTCAAGTCAGATTTTTTGGACTTGAACGCATCTCTACTTCAAGGGGCACGTCTACATTAAATGCATACATACAAGTGCATGAGGCATTGTTTTGACTGTGGTAAATGCAATAGATGGAAAGGATGTTTAAAGGCCATTGTGGACTCATAAGTGTTCCTGGGCTTTGGTCCAGAAACTGTAGACACTCTTTAAAAAAATAAATCATCTGATTCAATTTGACAGGTAAGACCTATAAAGCTTCGGCTGTGGCCCACATCACCCTGCTGAACCACAGCAAAGAGAAGGAGGACTATGAGGGAGGGGTTGGCATCATGGTGGAGTTGCTTTAGGCAAAGTTGGCATCTTAAAGCAACCTTTGAAAATGCAAGCGTGGCACTGAAAAGACACATTTCAGATGGATGTGTTTAAAGATGAGCGCTTATCTATTCAGCACTAACACTTAAATCTGCCAAAATACTGCAGCACCGCAGTGCTCCATTGAAAGGTCACATGCAAAAACATGTTCTCGCTCCCTTTTATACACATAGCTGCACCTCTTTATGATACATTCAATACTGCACTATTTGAAAGCGAGAGAAATGCAATTTCAAGACACACCCCATTGATTTTTGCAGGAAACAAGTCCAGTTTTGTGAGTGGTTATTGCTCTCGTACTGTTTTGCAGATGTATTCATAAACATGGCAGCAGCTTATAGTGGTATGCTCAGCAGAAAAATGACAGATAAATGAATCATAAAGAGGCCCAGCTTGGACAGCGTCCCTGAGTTCACCCCAAAGATGGCTGCAGACACATGCAGCTGACTGAGGATTCCCCCACTCCAACCTTGATAAGCTTAGTTATTAGCTGATATAAAAACAGCATAAAATAAATAAATAAGTTGTATATGTAGTCAGTTTCTTTGAAAAACATATTTTTTTGCTTTCCTTTACTGATAAATATTCCATTACAGAGATAAGGCTGCAGTATTGAAACCTGAAGCACATAAAGAAATCTATAAGCAATTTTTTTTCCATTCCCCTCTGCAGATTGCACTTAAAACTCAGTTTTACCATAAAACTATATAAGTTTCACCCATTGCCCATTGCACAAAAAAAATAAAAATAATTGTGTGTGCGTTATCATTGCTGCTTGCCGGAAAAAAAGGCAGCGCAACAGGGAATTGAAAATGGCTTCAAATCACTCGGCAGGGTTGTTTTCCGATTTCATGAAACATGCATTTTGATGCTGATGGGAGAAAACTGATCTTGAAAAGAGAACGACAAGCACGATAACACTTATCTGTGAAAGCAGGGCAATACCCAATACTCTAACGGATGTTCTACTATCTCAACAAAGTATTATTCGTAGAAAAGTGTGGTCTCTGATGTTCAGGCTACAGGATTTGCACCTTGCAGTGTAATAGAATAAATGCCCATATCTTTAGACTGTAAAAAATGAGATTGGAACTGTTCAACTGTAATCCAAAGCGGAGGGAGGCTTTCAGTGTAATCAATCTCCAAAAAGGCTTTTAATGGAATCAATGGAGAGAAAGGGGATTGATTTCTGCACAGTATACTGCCATTTTTAGATATTTGCTCTGTCAAAACTATCTGTAGTGGATTGAAAACTTCTTTCATGTGATATAGGTTAATTGCATAGTGAGCAAAACAGTCCATTTGTTAAATGGCACACTTTTATTCGGTGGCCATTAAGTTGGATACAACTGAACTGTAGCAAGAAAATATTAAACTGGCCTCCATTATTTCCTTTCTTTAGTTTTAAATTAGGTGAAGCTCTGGTAAAAAGCATGCTAGTAAGCAATTAAAAAGTTTAATATATTCAATGTCAGGTAACTTCACACAATATAATCTGATTTACTGCAACTTTGTGGACATATTAACCTGTAATTGTTTTTTTTGTTTTTTTTTTTCATAAAGCGTTTTTTTGTTATTATGGGCTCAAAAAGTAAAAGTGAGGGAAAGTATAAGCATTGCCTGCTTTTATTATTGTTATATATTTTTTTGTAAAGTGTAAATATTTTATGGAACAGTCACAGATGCCGAGCTCCCGGGAACCCCCTCCCGCTGTAGTAAATGTCACCATGTGGGTCTCTTCCCCTCACAGTCTACGCTCCATCCTTGCAGCCACCGTTTGGACACAAATCTCTCATGAAGAGAGCACCGTACTTCTCAGCAGACAGACTCCTCCATACACAATATCTGCACAATCTACATCCAGGAGTTTTTGGCCATTTGACTAATTTAGTGTTTGAACAATTGGTACATGTGAACGTCCAAGCTCATTTTGCCATTGACGAACATGCCCACAAACTTCGGACCAATCATGCAATACTTGATGCATATGCCTTTCGGCCAAGGCCTTGTGTCGAGAAGGACTAGGCAAAGTTGCTGTGCGAACAAAAATACCATTTTTGTCACGCAATTGTGACAATGACAGCTGATTTTGGTGCTTCAGACGGAGTATGGAGGGGCCTTTAGAAGCTGCAACCAAACTAACAGGGGTGAATCTTATAAGCAGCACCTTCTCATAGTGGATCAACCAGTTTGCTGGTGACACCCAAAACTAGTTGTTCACATGATACAGGAGGACCGTCAATCAAACGTCAATTGTTATTGCCCTGATGACAACTTGCTATTCACAGAGGGCTGAGTGATACTCCCAATAACAGCATTGTAATGCCCCATTTGCACTGCTCCTACTCAGCCCCAACTATGGGCAGCGCACCACGGAAATAACCCTTTGGCATCAATACTTTAGCTAGTATTTTAGCTGATTTGAGGCTGATTCAAGTCTTCTTTTCGTCCCCGCTTCTCTCGTGGGACCAAGCGAGCTCAGTCGAGCTGAGTCCAAACCAAAGCACGAATGCTGGACTCTGATTGGTCAGGGGGAGGAGTCATTGGATCTCAGAAACAGGGCACTGAACAGAAATGTCCATATATAAAATAACTTAACAGAAACATTAATATATAACATTATTTTTCTGAGGAGCAGACTGCTTTGAGTTTAACTCATCACAGAACTCTCATTAGCAGGACTTAGATTCTGGACACACCTCCAGAATCAGTCCTAAAGTGAAGGTGCAAATCCAGGCTGAGCAGGCCTGTGCAGAGTTGGGGCTGATTACGAGCCACAAGAGGACTGTTGGACACAGAGTTCTCTCCACCTGATCAACGATGGGCGTGTTCTGTTCACAAAAAAAAATTCTTTCAACTCCTCTCTCGAACCAAAGTTCCTCTCTACCAAGAATGCACACATCTTCATCCCTGAAAGAGCGGCCACTGGCCTATAGATGAATGTAGACCGCAGAGTCCTGGGGTCTCATGTGCAAAGACTTGTGTGGATTTTCTACTGAAACATGGCACACACTTAGATAGAAAAAAAAAACAGCATACTCACAACTAAACAAGTAATAAAGTGCTATGTGTTGTCATCATTGTATTTTCCCATACAATGACAAAATCAGTTATCCAGATGTAGCCAGCTCCAGATGTATGAAACCATGTGCACATATGAATCCAAACACTTCCATTGTACATCCCAATGTGGAATTGAATGTACATGAAGGAATACCCAACTCCTCCCTTGACACGCATCCATCTAAATATGTAAAATACGTAGATGCAAATACATTTTGCATGTTGGATTCTCATCTCTGCATGTTAAAAAAGTCTGGATGAAACAAAATGAAGAATTTCAGTGAATGTGAATCAGAGATGCTCCTAAATAAGTGGTGAGGTGTAAAAAAAAAAACATGTTTGCCGCACATGTAAAATGTGTGTATGCTTTGCTATTGAATGAAGTAAACCGGAGGGCACACATCGGCCAGTGGAGCCTTTCTAAGGCGTTTACAACTTTACACGTGTTCAATTATTGATTACTTTAAACAGAGTGACACTCAAATGCGAGGTAGAACTTAAAAAGCTTATTCTTTAAATAGTTGATGTGACAAAACGACTCGTGGACATTCAACAATTTCCTCTGTGGTGTGATGACATTTTAATATATCAGGGCATCATTTGGATGAAGTCACCCCATCCAGCTGACTCAGGGACAACTAAGAAATACCCGATCAGTATTTAGTCAGTGTGATTCCTGAAAACTCTCTGCCTCCCAGTTGTTCTATTGGTGACGTCCTCCTGCAGCACCACAGCTGTCATTGTCACACAGTTACAACTTGATGCAGCAATTCATGGACATACAGTATAAGTGATACTGTCTAGGTTGTAAACCTGAGGGGTCTTCATAGATGAGTTGTTCTGAATTAATGTGCTAATCGGACATCAGTTTCTTCTCATTGAGAAAGAAATTACCCTTACACAGTTCACACACACTTTATGCTCCTCCTCTGTGCACACCGCAGGCCTGTGATCACTGATGTGTGTTTACAGTGGTGCTTGAACGTTTGTGAAAGTTTTATAATTTTCTATATTTCTGCATAAATATGACCTAAAACATCATCAGAATTTCACACAAGTCCTAGTAGATAAAGAGAACCCAGTTAAACAAATAAGACAGAACTACATATTGTACTTCATATCCTGATGCTTGCTTATACTTGGTCATTTATTTATTAAGGAAAATGATCCAATATTATGGGCAGCACGGTGGCACAACTGGTTGAGCTGCTGCCTCTCAGCGAGCATGTCCCTGGTTCAAATCCCAGTCCAGGGGCCTTTCTTGGTGGAGTTTGCATGTTCTCTCCATGCATGCATGGGTTTTCTCCGGGTACTCCGGTTTCCTCCCACAGACCAAAAACATGCATGTTAGGCTGATTGGTAA
>JARVJN010000835.1:2457790-2468052 GCA_031763805.1 Argolebias nigripinnis | reverse complement strand
TTGCTCCAATGTGATAATGCATTTTGTCAAAATGAAACAAAGACTAGAATCATGAAGCTGAGGTTGTGCTGAAAAAAATGATACCAAACAAGGCAAGGTAAATAGTTCTTATGGTGAAAATATAAGGGTAAATTCAAAATTATACCAAAACGGCCATTTAGACCCCAGACTCCACAGGGTCAAAACAACATAAAGTAAAATGTAAGTAAATGTGAGCAGGATTAAAACAAAAGTACAAAAGAGAAATGTATGTTTGTGGAGGTGTGTGTGTGTGCATCAATATTACTTAATATGTATTACAGAATTAGAGCTTAAGTTTACTATAATTTGTTTTAGAAACATATTCACATGGGAATTAACTAAATAAATGACACTAATGTGTAAACAGATACAGTATACTGTGATTCTTAATAATTGTATTGTCATTTTATGACAAACCTGAGGGAATAAAAGTTCAAGTTTCTTGTCATTCACATCCCATATGGTACATGAGGTGGAACGAAATCATGTACCCAAGCCCACGTTAAAAAATAAAATAAAATAATAAGGAACAGTATATAGGACCTAAGACATATACTAAAGTACATGCCAAACAATACACTAAAAGATCCAAGATTAATACTAAACTCTAATAATGTAAAATAATACTTTATAATAAACAGCAACCCGAACATGAATGTGTAGTGAGCAGATGGGTATGAATGAATACAGCAGCATTAGATAATCAGCAGCATGGATAATCAGCAGCACAGAGAAGTCTCTCATACTTGCCACTTTAATTGGTGACATGCGACTTATCTGTGTTGCTGATTATATATGCTGTTGATCTTATGCTGCTGAATGTTCATGCTGAAAACTGATCTGACTTTGAAGATGTTGTTTGAAACACAACTTATTTATTTTTCCTATCATGGTTACAGTCATGCCCCGCACCCCAATGTCATTCTTGAAACTTTTTTTTTTTTTTTATCAGTAACATCTTTACAATCAACAATCAACCAGGCCATGAAACATAACACTTATTATAACACTTGGCTATACTATTTAAATTTATTTTCCCTCCAAATGATTTATTTTTGTTTAAGAAATGAAAAGGCTCTGCTGTCGACTCATTGTAGCTGCATATCCATGCCTGACAAAGCCGACAGATTCAGACTCGGAGGCATCGTAGCGTGATCCGTGGCATGACTGGGGTCAACCTGAGGGAGACAGGTGTCAGAGGGACCAACAGGTCCCATGTGGGGAAAGGTGCACCTGTAATGCCCCAAGGGCTCCTTTGTGAGCAGGGACATGTGGAGAGGGATATTTCAGTTGTGAGGTAGAGGCTGACAATGAAAGCAGAAGTTGGTTGAGGAAAAGTGAGCATGAATATAGTGTGTATTTACAAAGTAATAACTAAAAAACTGAAAAACCTAATCTTGAATATTCCTCGTGCCAATTTAAACAAAGATTAAATATATTTATTGGTGACTTGCTGAAACCTGGGAGACTCTTTAATTAGAGAAGGCATGTAGAGAATACAATTTTGGTGCTTATCAGCTCATTGCAGCTGTATGCAGCAAATTTATCACAGTTGCTCACATCTTCATGATAAGATTTTCCTCATCGCCCTGCTGTACATTTAAATGACACTGAGTGAATCCCAGTAAGCTTTCTCACACATTGTTTTTGCCAACATAGTGAAACAAGCAGATTGTGAGTCATTCTTCACACCCGTTTGCACTTCACTGCGAGTTATTCCTTTATTCCCTGCATCAAGAAAGTGCTTCTTCCAATCAGGACTTTCTGGAGGAGTTCAGATGTTTTTTGTTTTGTTTAGTTTTGTTTTCTTCGGTGATGTGCACCCACATAATGGTGAAGCACTCATGAAGCAATAATGTTTGTCATGGCTGGATCTATGAAAAAGCCAATGTGGCATTTTGTGTAAATGTGTCCTAAATCATTGCTGTAAGTGAGGTTAGGGGGTCCAAACAGGTTTAAACCGAGAAGATATTTACAACCACTAACACCCTTGAAAAGGTAAAGCGTTTCTTTTTGGTAGATGTATTTTAGTTAAACCAAACCAGTTTAGACAGAGTTGCCATTCCTCTGTGGATCTCCTTGTACCTTTTCTAGTTGCATTGTATAAGAAAATAAAAAAGTATTTTCTCAGTTGCTTTTCAAGATTTGCTCATTCCTAGTTAAAAATGGCCACTTAAGATTACTTATAACTTATTTGTCATGCTTTGTTAACACTGATGTAGGAGGAAGGGCTGGTCTGAACACCCTTTAACAATTGTTTACGCTAACCGTAATGTTGACTGACCTCAACTCCACAAATATTATATTAGCCAAGTTGTTGTAGCAAATTCAACCCCCCTCTCTTGAAGAAAAGACAAAGAATCTGGTCATTTAAATACACAATTCTGTAACGTTTGTCAGATTGAATAATAGCAATATGAAATTATGGCAAATATGAAATATGAATTAATAACTAATAGTATTATTTCAGAAAGTGAATGACACAAATAATTTGACTTTGAGACGAGATATAGATTCAATTTGGACTGAGATAGATCTAACATTAAAATGTAGGTAAGTTTATCTCATCTCAGATTTGTGAACTAAATTATATCTAAACTCAGTTGGCACTTAGTTAGTTCATTGTTAGAAGGAAGACATCCGGTCCTACCAGAAGATGTCCATATTTATCACATTACCATGACACATGATACGGCTGGAGATTCACCTTGTCACCAAAAAAGGGATTTTTTTTCTTTCTGGACTACGTCTCCTCCAGTAGCATGCACCAATCTTCAGGGTATTTGAACAATTTAGGACTTCCTCCATCTCTCAGCTGGCTGGATCAAAGTCCAGCAGACTTCTGTCAGGCTCAGAGCCAACTCTCCACCAGGATCCACTTCTTCCATCATGAGACTGCTTCTATCATGACAGCTCCTATCTCAGCCACTGCTTGATGCCAACTGACCCTTGGTGTCAGTTTTCCTGACACCTGAGAGACCGTGCCCCCTGATCTTAACCAATCAGAGTGCTATCACAGTGAGTGTACCCGACTGTATGATTAATGTAATTATAGCCTCCCCCCAAAGTCGTTGAAGTAGAACACATTGGCTTTAAAGAGGGTGACACCTTGTTATTACATAAACACCATTTATTTGAGCAAAATGCAAGTTTGATTCTGGCACACTATTGTGGCAAAGACATTTGTTGAAGCTCTGTCCATCTGGAGGCTTACTTCCTTCATAACCATGGTAACCTCAGTTCTTTAGCTTAGGGTTAGGTTCACTTCTTTATTAGGGACTTCTTCTTTGGAGACTAAAGTCTTCCACTTTGAAAAGAGGGTTAATTAACGCGTCAGTATGGATCCAGGGGTGGTCCAGAACTGTAGATTTAACACACAAGGGGGGTAGGAGAGACATGGTGTCTCTCTGGACGTTCTATCTCTGAGAATGGTTTGTCTTTTGAGGGGCCTTGGATGGTCGCTACATTCCCCCACTTGGGATTTACAACTTGTGTACCTTGCTTTAGGAGTGTTCCAAAGAGTCATGGTTGACAGTTCCATGAATTAAACTGGAAGTAGAGGGTATTCCACAAATCCAACGGATAAATCCACAAAATGAAACAGGAAGTTGAGGATATTCCACAAAGTCCAAATGACTTTATTCACTACATAGCATAGTGAATAAATCACAAAACAATAACTATAGAAATTTAACTTACTACAGAAATGCAGGGTGAATACTTTTTGCAGAAGAACTTGTTGAAAATTGCTTAAAAACTGAAACTTACTTGACAAATATTAATAGCTAAAACTTGGAAAGATGAAGTTCCATGATGCACAAAATGAAGAAAAATAACTACAAAATGCAGAAAAAAATGTAATTTAACTGATGAGAAAATCTAAAATAGATATAGTATTAACTAACAAACAAAAAGCTAAATTGAGCATAAACAAAGGCAGAAGTAGTGAAAACCCATTAAAATTATGAAAAAATAGCTAAGCATCAAAAGTAGTGAAATGCTAGTAAGTAAGGAAAAATCTAGGTTATAGTCAAAAGAAGTTTAAAGCAAACAAAAAAAGGCTGAAATTGTTGACTTATGGATATATATAAGTAGCAAAATGCTGGCAAAAACACAAAAATCACCAGAAGCAGCTAAATTCTAGCAAAAATAAATAAATCGTAGTCCCAGAATTAATGAAACACAAGCAAAAAAACTACAAAAAGCTAGTCTAATTTTCATTATACCTTTATTTAGGCAGGTTAATCTCATTGAGCCTAGATGACTCATTTACAAGAGAGACCTAGAAGTAACAGAAGTAGCAAAGTGTTGACAAAAAAATAGGGAAATCTTAGCTAAGTGCCAGAAGTAGCATAACACAAGTAATTAAATAAATAAATAAAACACCAAAAAGCTGGCTTAAAGTATGTAAGTGCTAGCAAAAAAATAAATAAAAATAAACACTAAAAAGCTAGCTTAACGCTAGGAATAGCAGAAATGCTAGCAAAAGAAATAAATAAATACATACATAATTCTAGTAGCTATATAACTAACACAGTTACAGTAGTTATAGACCATTATATATTTATGAATGTGTAGCAGTGTGGCTCAGTTGGAGATGTTGCATCTCAGCGAGACATTTATCAGTTCAAATCCTGACCGAGAACCGTTCTGGGTGGAGTTTACATGTTATCTCCATGCACTTGTGGCCTTTCTCTGGATATTCTGGTTTCCTCCCACAGATCAAAAACATGTATGTTAGGCTGATTGGTAACTCTAAATTGTCCCTAGATGTGAGTGAGAGTCTGAGTCATTGTTTGTCTTTATGAGTCCCTGTGTATAAGTGTTTGTACGAGTACAACTGTTGTACAATGGTAGTCATGTGATTGGTGTTCTATAAAGAGCATGCGTGGCTAGTGCTATTCAAAACTGTAAACTGTGGAGTTCTAAGTAATAAACTGCATGAGAAGCTCTGTTTATGCACCTTTGCACACACTGCTCATTGCTACGACCGATTGGATGGTTTAGTGAGGTCCTCTGATTGGCACAGGGTCTCTGACCCTCTGGCGGAGCACCGAGAAGGCAATCAAACTTGACTATCTAGAGGTTGTGAACGTCTTAACAAAATTTCCATACTTGAACCTGCGGACGAATCATTACAGTGAAAAACCAGGCCTGGCCGCCCGGCCGCCTGGCTGTCCATCTGCCCCTTTCCTCTAGTGGTGGCCTGCCCACACTTGTGGCGGGCCCACCGGGGCAATCCCCACTCCATCAATGCATGCTCCCTCCGTCGCCCCACCTTGGGGCGATGTGGGCCGCACCATCAGGGCCCCAATGCATCATCCAATCGCGGCTGCCCATTAGACCGTGCCAATAGCGTCCCCCTCCATCTCCACACCAAAATGCATGGCCACTGCAGACCACCCCTAGAGTAGGATGGAGAGCACCTGCATGGGATGCACACAGAGGTCCAGAGAGGGACGACTTGTGTCCGGCAACCCTTAGGCCCATGCCCAAACATCAAAACAAAATTGCAGTTTTGCGGGTAGCCACCGCCTGGCCGCATGCCACATAATTCACAGCAGGTGCTCTGTATCTGAATGTGAATTACATGTAGATTAATTTAATTCCACTCCCAATGGAAAGTTGTTAGGTTCTTGGGGGTTCGTTACATCTTTGTTTGCTTGATGCTGACACAGCCAGGCAAGGATGTGCTGATGAAAGGACTGAATTTTGCCCTTTTTTCCACAAAAAAAATATGTTAGGGAACTAATCACTGCCATCTACTAGTGGGAACAACAACAACTTTGACCAAAGCAGAGGCAGAACATTTCAGAATGAATGCACCGGTAATACTAACGTTTTCCATTGCAAAACCTCCTACTTTAAATATCACACCACAGGAATGAAAAGCTATAACATATATCAGTCAGAAGGAGCAGTGATAAAACCCATCTTTATTTCAGGCCAAGAACTAATGTGAGCATCTCTGCAGGAGACTAAGACACTAGACAAGATTATCTTTGTTTTGACAACACATCAGCACTGACTTTGTGAGTGAATTATAAAGACCCCTGATGTGGAAAAGTCAGCAACACCTGCGGCGAGAGTTAAAACTTACCCTCAGAGTTCCACAGAGTTCAGAAAGTCAATGTCAGTGTAACAAAACTAGAATTCCATACTCTGCTCAGAACTACAGAGTTCTTTAAGATTAAACTATGTTTTTACAGCTGGCTGCAACTTTTTAAAAGTATGTACATTAACTTGCACATCTTTAAAATAATCTTTGGAAAACACTAAAATCTAGATTATTCAGTAACACGAATAACATGCATTATGTGCATTATGTTTATTATTTGTGTTTGTTTTGCATGGATTCAAGACTTGTTGCTTAATCCGGGCCTGAAAGAGACTTCAACATCACTGCTGCATTTCTTTTGTGATTTATACACTTCACTTGGCTGTACAACAAACAGGATGATAAAGAAACATGTCTATCTAAGGTTGAAGGAGTCTGTTTTGTATCATTTCACCTACAAAGGACAACATGCCCAGGAGGGAACACCTCACTGATTACAATATAGATGGCAAGAAACTGCAAGAGAATAGCAGTGAAATAAGGACTGATGTGTATGTGTGATTTAGACCAGATATCAGTAAACCTTCAAGGACCAAACAGAAATCAAGATTATTGGATGATTAATGGCTGTCCACACTGAGGAATATAGGGAATGGGTTTAAGGATTTAAGGGGTAGTCCAGAATATATAAGTGAGGTTTTAAGTGAAAGATATGAACAATTAATGGCTCACCTGTTGTGGACAGCTCTTTGAAGGACCTCAGTTTGGAAAAATAGAGCTTCATCTGACAAGACTAACAAGCTAACAACTAGTCCCATAGAGGGAAAAAAACATAATGGATACAATAGCTGCAGTCTTGAAACATCTACAGTTTTAATTTTTTTTTAGTGATTCATCAAGACTGCTTTATGGAGGTTATTCTGGCAGAAATATGCATTGAATGTGATTTGTGTAGTACAATTATGACAAATGTAAAAATTACAGAATAATGGTTCTATTAATCACTATACATTATGTCAGACTCAAATTAAAGATTACTTTACACAGGCGTATAGACTTCTAACATTTTATTTTTGACTTTTATGCTGCCATAAGTTTGACAGGACACCAGGTCCTTTTTATGAAGTGGCCCTCAGGCCAAATATGGCCCTTTTTAATATCCATTTGGTCCCAACAAAGTAGCCACAATTTCAAACTGAAATGTCTGACTATACAGTAGTCCCTCATTTATTGCAGTGGATCTGTACCCTGAAGCCCCCATAAGAAATGAAAAAAACAACAACCTCAAAGTAGGAATAGTAGTACAAGAAGTAAGTATTATTTTATTTTAGTATTTTATCTGAAAGCATTTTAAACCCTTACCACACTTTTGCAATGTTTTAAACAACGTTTCAACACTCTAAAGCTCTAAAATTTAAAGCTTCTATACTGATGACACAGTTGTTTATTGTTGAGATAAAACAGTTGATATTGCAATCCGTTTTCAACATCATCCAGTCTGATTTGCTCCATCTCATTATTTTCCTAAACGTAGACAAAACCAAAGGCATACTTTTTTTTTATTTAAATAGGAAGTCGGTCCCAGCAGTTATTCTTCTGATTTTATCCTCAAATGGTGTCCCTACTGAGTTTGTCGATTCCTACAAATATTTGGGTATCTTGGTTGATTTGCATCTCTCTTTTAAGCTTCACGTGGGAAACCTAGTAAGGAAACTGAAAGTAAAACTGTGTTTCTTTTTCAGAAATAGATCCTTTTTAACTTTGAATGCTAGGAAATGGCTTGTAACTGTGACTTTCCTTCCCTCCATTGACTATGGTGGTATTATTTACATGAACGCTCGTACAAGCAACCTGCAGTTGTTGGATGCTGCCAACCATGGTGTGCTAAGATTCATGGCTGTAACTATAATACCCACCACTGCACCCTGTATTCACTGGTTCAATGGACATCATTAACTTCACATAGACTCTCTTACTGGTACATTTTCATCTTTAAATCACTTCTTGGTCTGCTGCATTCATACAACTCCTCCCACATGTCACTGCGTGAGTGCAGCTACAGCATGCATTCTCAGGACATCATTACATGCAGTGTTCCCTCAGTGAGGACTGAACTAGGCAAAAGGGCCTTCTCCTACTCCGCTCCTGTTTCCTGGAATATCTTGAAAAATGATCTGAAGCTCTCGACCTTGACTTTTCTAAGTGGCTTCAAGCATATGTTAAGTTCCTGTTTTTAGTTTTCTACACTGTCTTATAACCATAGCTAGAGGTTTTTTCCGCCACTTTTTCTTTTGATTGTCCTTTTGGTTGTCATTTTATTTTAACTTGTTAAAAAAATTGTACTCATCTTTTATGATTGTCTATTGTTGTTGTTGTCCGCTGTCATCATCACTCCTTGTTAAAAATTCAGGTTTCTCTTGTAAATGAGTCCCTGAGGCTCATTGGGATCAACCTGTATAAATAAAGGTTGAATGAAAAAAATGCAGACCTGCCGCATTTTATCAGATTTATGGCTTGGATCATCTTATGTTGGTCATATCTTGTAAATTATGTTGAGATATCATTTTCTTCAGGATCTTGCGCAATCAGTGCTCCAAGTATTTGGTGATGACCATCAGCTGCTATCAAACTTTCTGCAAGGGTCAATTAGCGGTGCCATCCATCTTGAAATGGGTCCATTCCAAAAGTTAACAGACACCCATTGCGTTTGATTAGGTTGTATAGATTGCTGTTTGTCTAAAGTTACAGAGAAAATAAAAACAAGCTTAACAAAACCTACATCTTTACCCTTTCGCCTTAATAAACGTAAATCTTTCATTGCGTGCGCTCCGTCTGTCCCTCAGGGCATGTTGCTGTCCAAAGACATCCGAGACAGAGAGCGAGGAGGCCGAGCAGAGGTCAGAGTGATCGAGGGAGATGCAGAAAGCAGCTCTCCTCAGAACATGGAGCTCATGAACAGTGTTCTCGGTGAAAGAACCTCGAACCTGACGGAGGGGAAGCCGGATGAAGTCGTCGACCAGGAAGTGAAGGCTAACCTCACACTTTACTGGTGAGCTGCTCGCTCTTAGTGATGCTCTTGAACACAGTTTGGTTTCATTCTCATGGTTGCGCCTCTGATTTCAGTGTGTCAGATGAGGACGGTCAGATGAAGGTTGTGGAGGTCGCAACAAGACCTCTGGTTCAGGATCTGCTCAACCATAATGTGAGTCTGAGCAACACTGAACGACTCATTTAGGTCTCTTGTTGCGACTCGAGCAAATTCAAGAACTATTTTATTGACTAGAAACACACGTTAGAGTTAAACTCTATGACATGATTATCACTTTAGGACTGCTACATTGTGGACCAAGGCGGGCTGAAGATTTTCGTATGGAAGGGAAAGAAAGCAAACAAAGCTGAAAGGCAGGCGGCCATGTCCAGAGCTATGGTGAGTTACACAAAACCTTTGGCTTTTGCTTGACTGATCTGGCATTTTAGTTCCAGTGTTGTCAATGTTTGTGTCGTTACAGGACTTCATCAAATCAAAGAACTACCCGATGACCACCAACGTGGAGTCAGTGAATGATGGGGCGGAGTCAGCTGTCTTCCGGCAGCTCTTCCAGAAGTGGACTGTAAAAGATCAGACTCAAGGCCTCGGAAAAACCAACACCAGGGGAAAAATTGGTTAGTGGGGATGAACACCTGAGTCATTCTATAATTGGAGATACATTTGATGTCCAGAGTCGTTGTTTTTGGGCTGATTTGTTGAATTTTTTTCATTTTTTTTATCTTAAAAATGTCTTGATTATTTGTAGGGATCACAATATGTCACTGTTCATAACATTGATATAATTCTATTTAAACATGTTTTATATAGTTCTATAAACATAACTACTTGTTGCTCGAGTTGGTCATGGCTTTTCCTTCCCATTTTTGAAAATGATGGGAAAACAGGGTTTTCAGGTTTTTATTTTTTTAAACTATAAAATATTTTATTTTCAGCCTTCTGAAATAGTCAATTATACAATAATATTGCAGTAAATTAATTAAAAATACTTTTTCCCCCTAAAAAAATAAAAATAAAAATGTGTCCGAGAATATTTAGTCAACTCTGTTGCCATAAGGTCATGTCCCTTTAAATTTTTGGAATGACATTCCACAGCTATAAAAGTTGCATGAAATGACATCACTTCCTTTTGCTGAC